>BJCO01737148.1:0-27283 GCA_018326465.1 Flaveria floridana
ATGGGAAATTTCGGCCGCCCAAGGGGCCTTGGGGAACCCATTTTATCTTGTTTCTTGCAAGACTTAACTAGTGCTACACTCATCCATCATTTTTCTCTTACACTCTCTCTCACACATACAAGCAAAGAAACCTCCCAAACTTGGCTGAAAAATTCGATTTTGAAGCAAAAGGGGCTGAAATCTTTCGATTTTGGAGGGCTGAAATCTTGGTGTTGCATCCTAACAAGCAAGGTGTTTGAAGAGCTTGTGGGTATCACTACTTGAGGCCTTCTCTCTTGGAGGCTGAACATTCAAGAACATCATCTTCATCATCTTCTTCTTCATCTTATCCACTACAACATTTTGTTCAAGAAAGGTTGTTTCTATGAACACCCTATGGTTGTTATGTTTTGTTTGATAGCACAATATTTCACATACATTTTGATCCTTATTCTTGAGTTTTGTTTGTGGTTTAAAATGGTCAAATTTTCAGATTATAAACCATATGTTATACTCCTAAATCCGCTACGTTTTCATAGTTTAAATGGTTAAACTAGCTTTGATAAACTTGCTAAAAAACCAAACACATTTTACAAGGGAATGTAGAGATCCAAAATCCAATCCAGGAGACACTCAAGCCTCCACATCTTCTGCCATACATAAAGCTGCTTCTACTGAATAACAAACTGCTACTATTGCTCAAGAAGTTGACTGGAGATTTATGGTGCAAGAAGTGACTCCTGCTCAAGCACATATGGCTAGAACTGATAATAGCAAGGTATATGAACATATTTGCACTCCAGCTTGTATTGCTAAAGTCAAACTGTATCAGTACTATAACATGGAAATTAAATCTGATATTGAGTCCTTAAACATCTTAAAATCTAACTTTAAAAGGGTAGAATCTGATTATAAAATGAAAATTGAAGAGTTAGAAAGAACTGTGTCCTCTTTAAAGCATGAACAAACAAATTACAGGACTCAAATCAAAGATTTAATTTCCAAGTTAACTGAGGGTCAAGTCCAGCTAGTCATAGCTGAGGCTAAAGCAGAGAAGTATGCTATTGAAGAGCATAACTTCCAAACCATTCTTGCATCATCCTCCTACTTAAAATTATGTTATCAAAACAAAGGTGGGTTGAGAACCAATGAAATTGCTCCACCATATTCTGATGAGTCTATAAAACTACCAAGATATGGTACTGAAGAGCAAGAGGTTCCATCTGCTGACCCCCTATCTCATAAGAGGAAGAATGATTCAAATATGGAGACCAATACAGGAAAGGACCAGGTAGAAAACTCAATCCTTACCTGTAATAAACAACCCCTGACCACCAAAGCTAGAAGAAACAAAGCCAAGGCAGCCAGGAAAACTGCCAAGAAAGTAGCTGAATCCAAGCTGAAGATAGACCCAAAGCAAAAGGGTGTGTTTATCTCAGCAGAATTTAAGGTGGTTGGAAAATCTGATCCAGGAAAGGTATACAGTACTAGCACTCCTATCCAGCTGAAGGATCAGAAATTGAAGGGGAAGATTGTTGAGAAATGCAAAAAACAACAGTCAGCACACCCCATGAAAAGTAACATGGCGTGCATAATGTGTGGTTTGCACAACCACATGGCTAAAGATTGTTACTACAATCCTATAAGCACACATTATCCAAATAATGTTAAGAAGAAAGAAGTCAAGGAAGGTTTCACATTTGGACCTTATCACATGGTTCAAATGTTGAGAAAAGGAAAACATACTTCCGAAGCCAAATTACTTTCGGAAGAAAATCATTCTCCCGAAGGAAAAACAGATTCGGAAGTAAAGACAAAGAAAGTTCCAAAGAACAAGAGAATTCCTTTGAAACCTTCCGAAGTAAAGGCTGCTTCAGAAGAACAGCTTTTGAAAGCTTCTTCCAAAAGGAAAGAAGCTTTGGAGGAAAGCTCTGCTGCTCAAGCTTCATCAAGCTCATCTTTGCTGGTCAACCAAAGGATGGAATAGAAGATCAAAGAAGATGCTGCAGCCCCAACCTCTTCTCCCAAAACCATAATTGAACCCCCATGTCTACATTTTGGTTTAATTCTATCATCCACATTGGAAGAACCCAAGACCAACAAGGCTTGGGTCTCTAATAGCAACTAACTTTTTCACCTTATGTGCAGGGACATCCACTTGACAAAAATGGAAATATATGGATTATGGACAGTGGATGCTCAAGGCACATGACAGGGAACAAAGCTCTTCTTCAACAATTTCAACATTTTGATGGAGGATCTGTTCAGTTTGGTGGAGAAACTGGAGGATACATTTCTGGCAGGGGAAGTGTATCCAATGGTAAGTTAAAAATTGACAAGGTAAACTTTGTCAAATAGCTTGAACATAACCTGTTAAGTGTTTCTCAATTCTGTGATCAAAAGCACCACATGCTTTTCACAGAACATGAGTGCATTATCCTCAAACCTAGGATGACAATTCCTCAGGAATTGATGCTTCTTAGATCTCCTAGGAAAGGGGATATGTACAAGCTTGATATGAAAAATGCTTCCCCACTGGGTGAAGTATCATGCTTTCTTTCCAAAGCTAATGGTGATGAGTCAACTCTATGGCATAAGAGAATGTGTCATGTTAATTTTAAGACCATGAACATGCTGGTCAAAAATAACTTGGTACATGGTGTGCCTAAAAAGGAATTTATTTGCAAGGATAATTGTGTTGCTTTCCTAAAAGGGAAACAACACAAGGTTCCTCATAAATCCAAAGAAGTGAACTCTATCACCACTCCATTACACTTGTTGCACATGGATCTCTTTGGTCCTACAAGTATAATGAGCACTGGAATGAAATCATACTGCCTTGCGATTGTTGATGACTTTACTAGATATACATGGGTTTTCTTTTTAAGAACTAAGGATGAAACTGCTGAAATTTTAAAATCTTTTATTCTTAAAATTGAGAACTGGATAGATCATAAGGTAAAAATTTTAAGAAATGACCAAGGGACTGAGTTCAAGAATCAAGTTCTTGACTCATTTTGTGACTCTAAGGGGATCACTAAACAATATAGTGCTCCCATAACTCCTCAACAAAATGGCATTGCTGAGATGAGAAATAGGATACATATTGAGGCTGCTAGGACTATGTTAGCTGATTCAAAGCTGCCTCTAACATTATGGGCAGAGGTAGTCAGCACTGCATGCTATGTGTAGATTAGAGTTCTTATAGTTAAACCCTATGGAAAAATCCCTTATGAGCTATGGACCAAGAGACGACCATTCATTGGTTTTCTTAGGTCTTTTGGTAGCAGGCGTACCATACTTAACACAAAGGACAATTTAGCAAAATTTGCTGAAAAGTCGAATGATGCTATCTTTGTTGGATACTCGTCAAGCTCCAAAGCTTATAGAGTATACAACATTAAGAATCAACAATTTGAGGAATCATCTAATATTGTTGTTAATAAGCACACTTCTTGTGTTAAAGGGAATGGTCCTGAATATATCTTCAACTTAGAATTGTTTCCTAACTATTCTAAACCTTCTTGTGAGATTATTTCAGCTCAAATAGGTGGACAAACAGATTCCTATGAAGATCAGATGTTTGAATTGCCAAGGCCTCTTCTATGATCTCCAAGAAGACATGAAGATCAAGCTCCCATAGCTGGTAATACGGAGAGTCTCACCATCTCTAGAAACAATGGAGCATCATCAAGTTGTCAGCCAAATAAGCCCCAATCTTCACCAATAGACAACTTCAGTAATCAACACCATGCTGATGAAGATAGTGACAGGGAGGAAAAGGAAACTGTTGATCCTGTTTAACAGTAACTCATAACTGATGTTGTAACACATTCATTGAATCAGTCCTCATTGAATGAATGTAAGTCAGCAGATGTGATTCCTAGGCTTAGGATCCACAATACCCATCCAGCTGAGAACATCATTAGGGATGTCTCAGAGGGAGTAAAGACAAGGAGTCAAACCCATGAAGGGAATGTCTGCTTGTATTCATGCTTCCTTTCTCAGATTGAGCCCAAGAAAGTGGAAGTAGCCTTAAAGGACAATAATTAGGTTGAAGAAATTCAAGAGGAATTGCTTCAATTCAAAAGACAGAAGGTGTGGAACTTATATCCACTACCAAAAGGCCAAGTCCCTATAGGTACCAAATGGGTGTTCAGGAACAAGAAGGATGACAGAGGTTTGATCATCAAGAACAAGGCTAGACTTGTTGTTCAAGGGTACACACAAGAGGAAGGAATTGACTACATAGATGTCTTTGCACCTGTTGCAAGACTTGAGGATGTTAGGATCTTCCTTGCTTTTGCAGCATCCAAGAACTTCTCTGTCTACCAACTTGATGTGAAATGTGCATTTCTGTGTGGGGATATAGGCAGGGAAGTCTATGTGTGCCAGCCACCTAGATTTGAAGATCCACAACATCCCAACTATACATGCAAATTGGACAAGGCACTCTATGGCCTACACCAAGTACCTAGGCTATTGTATGAGACTTTGTCTCAATTCCTATTGAATAATGGCTATACAAGAGGCACCATAGACAAGACATTATTCATGAAAAGATCTGGAAGGGACATGTTGCTTGTACAAGTATATGTGGATGACATCATATTTGATTTTTCAAAATACCAAATGTGTAAGGACTTTGAGAGCACCATGAGGAAGAAGTTTGAGATGGGTTCTATGGGCAAGATGAACTTCTTCCTTGGAATTCAAGTGAAGCAGATGAAAGAATGGTTTTTCATCAGTCAGTCTAAGTATGTCAAACATCTTAGATAGATTTGAAATGAAGGATTGTAAGCCAGCCAAGACACCTATAGCCAAGAACCATAATCTTTGTCCTGACTCTAAGGGGGAGGATACTGATCAACATCAGTATAGAGCAATTATTGGGTCTCTGATATATCTAACTGCAAGCAGACCTGATATCATGTTTGCAACTTGCATCTATGCAAGATATCAAGCTGCCCCTAAGGTGTCCACCTAGTTGCTGTCAAAAGGATTCTTAGATACCTCAAGAGAGATCCTAAACTAGAACTCTAGTATCCTAAGAACAAGGACTTCAACCTCTATTGTTATACTGACAGTGACTATGGTGGCTGCAACATCAATAAGAAATCAACATCAGGAGGATGTCAATTTCTTGGTGAAAGGATCATTTCATGGTAATGCAAAAAACAATCCCGTGTCTCCACATCAACTGCTGAAGCTAAATACATTGCTGCTACCAGCTACTGTTCTCAACTGTTGTGGATTCAGAATCGGATGATAGACTACGGATTCAACTTCATGGAAACTCCTATCCATATAGACAACAAGAGTGCCATTTCCATCACAGAGAATCCAGTGAAGCACTCAAAGACCAAGCATATTGACATCGGGTATCATTTCATCAGAGATATTCATAAGAAGCATCTCATAAAATTAGTAAAGGTTGATTCAAATGAACAATATGCTGACTTGTTCACAAAGGCATTTGATAAACAAAGATTTAAATATTTAATTACAGCTATTGGGATGATCAATCTTGACTAGATCTCTTTTGAAAACCTTTTTAAATATGCCATGGCCTTTTTGTCTAACAATTACAATGTAAGCCCTGTTACAGAAATTTTATTCAAAACTTTCTAAGTAAGAATTCTTCCGAAGAAAAATTTACCTACGGAAGAAGACTCTCTCAGTCTTCCGCAGGTAATTACTCTTAAGTGTTTCTTCTTCCGCAGAAGCTTTTGGCCTCGGAAGAATTTTTGATTAAGTATCAAAACAGCTTTCGAAGCTTATTAACTTCTTGCTCTTGAAAACAATCTTACTCTTGGAAGCAAATTTGTCTTAAGACTATACTTGCCTTCGAAAGTAAAATTTGCTTCAGAAGAAACACTTAAAGGGAAACAGAAGTGTTACTCTTCGGAAGACATTTAACCTTCTGAAGAAAATTAACTGTAACGGGTATCTTTTAGGCCTCACTCTATAAAAAGATAAAAGATTTTGTCAGTAAAAGAAGATGTCGTTGAATTATTTAAATGGATTTATCTTGCCGCCTAATCTTATCAAAACCTAAGCCATCTTGTCAACATCATTACCCCTTATCCGATAAGAATTTACCTCCATTTATACATAACCTCCGACCATCTCTCTCCTTTCTTACCGTTACAAAATTTTCTATTATCGATTTACAGAGCTAACACCCAAATTTCCCCTACTATCATTCGTCTTCTTCATAGTTCCTCCAATCAACCGGATACTCAGAAACCATGGCCCTCAATCCCCAACCCAACCAGGTCGCTATCCTTTATTCCATAAAGGATGCCAACTATGCCTTAATCATCCAGTTCCTCAACCAATCAACATACTTCACCGCCCTCACCGTGAACCCCCATGTTTACTCCAACCACATTGCCGATTTCTGGTCAAATGCAAGGAGTGAAACCTATAATAACAAGAGGGTTATTCGGTCGATGATAAGCGGCCATGAGTTGATCATTAGTGAGACCACCATTCGGGAGCATCTGGAGCTCCATTATGCGTGCGCCCCTATTGATTTCCTTAACTCGGATTTGGAAGACTCTTATCTCTAAATGGGCTATGGAGGAGATGTGCATATGTCTACCGTTTATAAGTACAATTTTTCTTATAAACTGGAAGTTCCTGCTGCACATTGTTCTTTATTGCCTATCTAACAAATCCGGGGGATGGGATCAAATCCCACATGATTTGGGGTGCCTGGTCCATGGAATGGTGAGGAACCTTCAGTTCAACTACTCACAGTTTGTGCTGCTGAATCTTATCAACAATATCAACCAGCATTCCTTCTACATGTATCCTAGGTATATACAGCACATCATCAACTGTGAACTGGACCAGGAAAGCTTCAATTTTCCTACACCCTCCAAGTTCCTCAGATGAAACCTATAATCTTCAAAACTTTGAAGAAGGTTTTAGCCCATTTCACTAGAAGATTCACTGATCTTCTTCTAAGTATGTTTGAGCCAATGGCTCATAGTGCATCTTTGCAGGCCGAGCAGGTGATGAACCCCCACAAGATTCACCCATTATCCATCATACCATACAACTCACTTACCACAGACGCCCCAAACGAACCCTTGATCAATCTACTCTAATTGATCAAGTCCCCTCTGTTCAATCCAAAAAGACTAGAGTGGAAACATGGGCTCCCACTCAGTCTGAGGTCCTACCATCCTTCATAATAGACCTCATTATCATGGTTGAGTCTTCTCAGTCTTAACCAGACGAGCCCACAAACTTAGCCTTAAGCCTCAGGGTGAGTCACAACACTCCCCTGAGCAACCTAAAAGGGAAAGCCACATCATGGAATCCATTTCTTATGCAAGGGAATCCTTAGGTGATGACCAAGGTTCCAGGTCAATAGATATCCATGCCACATCCTTTCTTGACCTTCTTACCTGACATGATGAGGATATCATACTCCATATGGGCAGTGAAGTTGATCCATCTCACCACTCTCAAGATCAAGAGAGCCCTTTGGAGTCTCTAATATTCATCCCACATCAGGAGACTAGTACTGAGATGAGTCCTATAGATGTGGAGGGGACTCATGTGGATAAAGATGCCACTACTGAGAGTGCTTAATTAGCCTCTCAGGACAGTGGTAACATCAATTAGCCTCTATCCACAACTTTGTATCTCAGTGTTTCCGAAGGAGACATTGAATTGCAAAGGAACCCTGGGTGCCAAGAAACCACATCAGGTGGTGTGGAGGAACATACTAGGTATGTTATCCTATCTCCCCATGATTCCTCGTAAAGGATGAGGGTAGTCTGCAACACACCATTGAGTATCTACTCTCCAAAATCTCAAACCTTGAATCAAAGGTTAAGATTTTGTAAAGTTGATCTGCCACTCAGCAACTTTAGATTAACACTCTCAAGGCCCAACAAGCTGAGACACAGATTGAGAGGTCTATCAGGCATGTACATACCCAGGTCTCTGCAAGCGCTTCCTCAAGCTCATCTGACTCTCAAGATAATGCTACCAAAAAGGGGGAGAGTGTGCAGGGACAAAGATCTGATGAGGACATATCTGCTCACTCTTTAGAGTAGATATCAACTCAGGAGGAGATGTCTGTTCACTCTTTGGAACAAACATCAACTGCCATGGAGCTCAACACTGCCATTACGTCTCCTTTGGAGCCATTTCTTCACACCCAACTATCACTGCACCCATATTTCCCCCACCTTCTTTAATTCAAATGGACTCTAGGATTCTTATCAACTTCTTTAATTTCTTGAACCAGTTTAAGATGAGATCCTCATTTGAATATCCCCTACCTGATGTTACTCGGACCTACTTTGGAACTGAGGAGCTTCAAAGGATAACTGCACCTCCTACCTCCGGGAAAGGTATTGGTCAACCTAAGGGGAATGTGGAACCTGAGATTCACTTCGAGGGGAAAACACAAACTGATGGCCCAACATCTGACTTGGAAGGGACAGGAAGTGCAGTTGCTTCTGAAGCTTTGGAAGTTACTTCCGAAGAGGAAGTTAAAACTTTTGAAGCAGGTTTATCATTTACTTTCGAAGTCACTAAGGCTACTTCTAAAGCTAAGGAAACATCTTCTGAAGCTGAGATTAAGGCTGTGGAAGTAATAGTAAACTTATCCACCACCATCTCATCTATGCCACCAACTCAACCTCCACTCACCCAACCTGAACCCTCCAAGCCAGAGTCTCCAAATGCTTTAGCTTCCTCTGATCATAAAGTAAAGAGAAAGATGATAGCTAAAGAGCTTGAGGAGGAGGAAAGGTTGGCCAAACTCAAAAGAAAAGGGCAACCTGTCTCTGAAAAGCTATTGGCTGCCAGTAGAAAGACATCAATAGCTGCTCAAGAGCAGATTGAACATCTAAGAAGAGTGGAGATCATAAACAGGCTCATCAGTATGGGAGTAAAGAGTGAAGAAATTCTCTCACTTTCATATGATGAGCTTGTAAAACTAGAGAATGAAACCTTGCTGCTAAATGAAAGAAAGGAAGCAGCAAGGTTGGCTAAGGAAGAAGAAAGGAGGAGGAAGAAAGAGGAGGACAGGGCAAAGGAAAAGGACAAGGAATGGGCAGAGAAAATAGCCTGTCTCTGCTCTAGGGGATTCAAGGAAGAAGAGATGGCCCCTCATGACTTAGACACTATCTTGTTCTTCTTCAAACAAGAACAAGAAAAGATCATGAAGGATAGAAAGAGGGCAGCCAGAGAAAAGCTGAAGGAGAAGAAGAGGAAGGAGGAGGAGGCTGAGAAAGCTACTACCAAAAAGGCTAAGGATAAGGAATGGATGAAATCCTACCTCAAAGCCCATGGCTTCTCAGCCAGGCAGGTTGCCTCCATGGCAGAAAAGACTCCAACGACATATCAGCGAAATCAAGGTTTATATTCGTTCGGGGATCCGGCAAGAGGTGCCCTGGAAACCAAGCAGTCAGAGGATGGGCTCAAAACCAAAACCATTACCCAAACTAAGACAAACAGCCTTACCTCAAACCACTGAACCACCCACACCTTTCCCTTTCCCCTTCCCTATAAAACCTAAACCAACTACCTCACCACTACCACCATCACCACCTGTCCTAAAATCTAAAACCAAACCTAAAACTAAACTATCACCCAAACCCAAACCTCCAACTCAAGCCAAACCCTCAACCCAACCATCCTCTTAATCATCCAGGCCCCTGACCATGAGGGAATATGAGGAAATCCAGGAAAGGCTTAACCACTGCACAAGGTTAAGCTCTATCTTGTTGGAAGACAAGCTGATAGAATTAAAATACATTGATAACTTTATCAGCCTTCTGTCAAGAGAAGCTTTCCTTTATTTTCCTATTGGAACCTTGAACCAGGCTCTCACCCTTCTTTTTCTAAACCAAAGTGTCTTAACTGATTAAGAGAAGAAGCTGAAGAGGAAACTGGTGACTCTGCTAGACCCTAGGAAGGTAGATGACTTCCCCACCACTACCTAAGTTCCTAGGAGCTCCATAGTCCAGTGGTGGTTTGATGAACCCTTAGGAAGTTTCAGATTGGTGAGAGAGAATGGTATGATCAATATATGGGACCCAGCCTAACTGCTACATAGTAGTAGATTTGATCTTGCTGAGCTAGTAGACATACCATTCTCCAATCACTCCAATCCTCCTATTGCATCTCTCACCAGAAATCACATAAAAAACATGAGAAAAGCAGAGGTGAAGAAAAGAGAAAAGGCAATAAAGGAGGCAACTCTCATCAAAGGTAAAACATTTATGCAAATGGTCCAAGGACTAGCCTTTGAGCCTATAGTTAGATGGGTGTATGACTCCAACACCCATCAACTAACTCTTTATAGGGGGGATTACCACCAGATTCATGTTATCCAAAGTAATAGACTTGATCTGTTATATGAGGAAGAACTGAATCAAATCCTCACCATTGCCACAGAAGAAAACAAAGAAAAGAGTGCAGACTTTCTAACATTGGTGAGGGGAACTCTGAACAAGAAGGATTAGTGAATGTTTTGATAGCATCAACCTAGGGGGAGTTTGTTAGGTCTATTAAGGCTGGTGCAACCAAAACAAACACTTTACTTTATTTTGGTACAATTCATGAAGGACTTCCAAAGACAATGCTGCATTTCCGAAGATAAGTCCACTACCTTCCGAAGCCAAGACTAGAAGAACTTCCGAAGAGAAACTTAGTCTTCCGAGACTAAGTTTACTCTTCTGAAGTATAAAGAAGATAAAGACTGGAAGCAGCTTATTCGAAGGAGTTATTCCTTCTGAAGCCAAAGTACCTTCGGAAGACTTTATGCCTTCGGAAGTTTACTCACCTTCGGAAGTAACAACTATGAAGAGTGGATAAAGAAAGGTGTCTATCAGTCAACTGCTACATTGACAGACTGCATGGAGCTTCTCCATGAGGGTATGTTTGACCTTACTTTATCCACTACTCATCGATCATAGATTAGTACAGTTACTAACCTTAGTTGGTGATAAAAAGTAAGTCATGGGCTTGTTATGACTACCTAATACTAGGATAATATTTTATCTTAGTTTACATACTTCTAGCATCTGTAGTATTTTGTCTAGTTGTATTTTCCAGCTGGTTTTTCAAGTATAACCGACTGTAAATAGTAGTATATATAGTTCTTATTGTAAGCTCATAAGAGCATGCTTGTAAGAGTCTTGTAAACTTTGAGTTGAGAATTAATATATACAAGTATCTTAAAAAACTTACTCTTGTATCTTGCTTACTTAGTATATTATAATCAACTCTTAGAAGATTCTGCTTCATCGTTTGAGTGTAACCAAGTGAGTTTAAGAGAGAACCATTGTGTTAAGTGACTTGTATCGATCTTACAGATTTTTTTAAATATTGTAAAGCCTGCAGCCTCTTAGTTTAGTACAAGGTTGTCCAATTTATTGTAATTAAGTTATTTCCTAATGTGCAGCCTGTTGACACATATCTTCTTGACGTGCAGTCACTATTTACATACATATGTAGAATTAAAAAGAAAAAGATATATACCTTCACAATTTTGAGATTTGACTTACTTTCTTTTTAAAAAGTAACCTGCAGATTTACCATATATGTTTGACCTTAAAAAGGACCTCACAAAAATTCATTGGACTCTAAACCTTTGAGAAGTTGGACCGTCCATTTTAAAGATACCATTCCCTCAGTTTAGCCATACAACACCTCTCAATCTCCCTCATTTCAACAGGCACACAACAAGGTAAGACTGCTTTCACATTTAATGATTTTTTTTAAACCAAGGTATACTCATAATTAGAGATCTGTCCATTAGTTGAAAAGTTGATACCGTTCTCCGGATTTTCGGTATGAACTTGCGTTTGTAATATCAAATGAATAGTGATGCGTTATTACTAATTCGTTCACATTGTAATCATTTTGCAAAACATTTGTTCTTAAACACAACAAGTTGATCAGGATTGTATTTTAATTTATTATAAATTTGTTTTGCATCTTTTACATTACATCTAATACTAATACTAATGGATGTATAAAAACCCTGCATAAAAATAATAAACAACTGTAATATAATAAAATAAATAAAAAATAAAATTAACAGTACAAGTAAAAAATAACAAACAAAAACTAACCCCATGCTCAATCGCCACGATTTTCTAAGATCGGAAGATTTGCTAAACAATTTTTAAACAATTTTCATAAGAGTTGCTAAATAATTTTTTTGGATTTTTTAAAAAATTCGATGTCCCACATGGTCCCCCACCGGCCTACCCCTCCCCTCCCCTTTAAATACTCCTCGTCCGCATTAATCTCCTCACCTTGAAAACTATGATCTAGCTAATGTGGTGAGGGGAATGTCACATCCCTCGCTGACATTGACCAATCCCTCACCTACATTGTCGCGCCTGGTGCAGGTGTTGTCAGATTTGACTGGCGAGAGACATGTCCAATCCCTCGCCTCGTTTATCTCACCTCTCGCCTCGTTATCTCGCCCCTCGCCTAGATATTTGCAATCCTCGCTGACATGGCTGATGACGTGGGCAAGATATGGGTCCAAACCCTCGCCTAAAACAAAGAGCCCTCGCTGATGTGGGTTAAGGATGGGTCAAATCCCTCGCGGACCCCTCGCCTATGTATTTCCTTTTTAAAAATTAGCAATATACATGTGGGTGAGATACAGACATGTGGGCAAGGGAAAATTTATCAACGTGGGCTAGGGATCATGATTTTTCCTCGCCGGTGGCGAGGGTCAAACTCAAAAGCCTATTTTCGTAATTTTAGTGGTTAATGGTTAGTTTTGTAATTTGTGTTGGTGAATTGGTCATTTTCATAAATTTCCCTTTCAAAAAACAAAATATGACATATAAAGATGACAAATGTTTTACTAAAAGCATATCCCGTGTTTCTTTTTTCTTTTTATGATAATAAAGCAATGACACACAAAAATGCATGTCATCGTTCATTAAATTTTTATTCACGATGACAGTATTTTTATGACATATTTTTGCATATCATTAAATCATCGCGTGTCATTAATCGCATGTCATTAAAGGTATATTTTCTAGTCGTGCGAAAATAATTTAATTTAATCAGAAAACCTAAACGCATAAATTGATAGTATGAATCGTTTTACGCATCAGATATGACTTGCTATAAAAGAACCATCAATACTAAAATGTATGATTTTAAATATTCCATCATATCAACTATAATTATAGGGAAGAAGATAACCCGGTCTTTGATTTTTACATTCTTTAATCATAGGGAAGAAGATAACCTGGTTTCACTCTTACACCATTGGTGATCCTGTCGAGGATTTCAGAGACCATGGGCTCCTCAAGCACCCTGATCAAGAATGCTCCACATTCTTTAATTAAGAAATCAAACTCTTGAAAGTCATGAGATTGATCAACTCTATAACAGGTCCGGTTTTAGCAATAAAAACCCGCTTTTTCGGTCCGATATTCTAGTTACTAGCTTCAAAGGAACTACTAAAAGAAGGATTCAAAGCATGAAAGAGTACTACCTATGATTTAGAAAACATATTTTTAGGTCTTTTGATCCTAGGGTTAGGTCTGATTTTGTTTCAAAAACATAGGTTTGTTTCTTGGGTTTCCTTTCACTCTAGATCTGAGCTACCCCTTTCTACCGCTGATTTTCAAGTTTTTCAAGCTTACCGGCTTAAATTACTCCCAATCCATGCCTATGGTTTGGATAACTTCATACACAATGAAAAATCTGATTCAAACACATGCTATAGATATCAATGTCTCCAAGTTAGAAAGTATCTATGATCTCAGAAGACAGGGTTCATCTTGTTTTCTGTTTCTATTCAGGTCCTCCTAGACATATCGGATTTTGAAAGTTACTTAAACTATACTAATTGGATAGAGAAAATTTTCTTTGTGAAGTGTGGCTCCATTCCTGATAGAGATTAACTACCCTGCAAATAGATTAAAAAGGACGAGGAATCGATATGTAGGATCTCGAATTATTCCGTTTTCTTTGAAACCAACCCTAACAATGTCAAGCTAAGGATATCGTGATTAAATGTAGGGTCTGTCTCAACCTTGATTATGGAAACTAATTCTCCAATATAGTATATTTAGAACTAGATCGGCTAGTCAACCTGTTAGACTTGGAATCGATCATAGAGCTGACCTGTTTATGCGTATATGGACTGGTTTAATTTAAACCAGCTGGTTACCAACTAGACATGTTAGTGGTTGAACCGGAATTCAAAACCCTTTTTATTTTTTCAAGCTAAAATCTTATATTTTTTAAAAAATTTAGTAATTTATGATACATATTTTAGTTATATAAGTGTACCTTGATATGGTCTAAATTACATATAAATTATATAAATATTTCCCTCACTTCTGAGTAGTTTTATGTTTGTTTTTATCAAATACTATTTTTATTGGGTCACACATGGATTTTGAATGTTTTAAGAGTCTACGAGCTAAAAAGTATATATTTAGTAAAATTTGATCCAATGATTCAAAATTATGTATTTTAGCAAAAATTTGAGAGCCGGAAGTAAACTTCAAATGTGTGTTTATTATGATCATTAATTTTCTTTAGATTTATTTTGTATTTAATTGTCAAAATCATTTATTTAAACTTGAGATGAAAAACAGATTTTAAATAAATATGAATACGATAAATGTTTCAATTCCTCTAACTTTATCTACTTGAATTGTTCAAACAAACAAAGGTTCATATATTCTTGATTATTATATTATTAGTGGGATTTTATTTGATTTCAAAAGCATATCACGTGAATGTTACAGGTGGATGAGGGAAATTTACGCGAGTATTAAAAAATAAATATTCACAAGAGACACATGTCATCCAGTTTAATTGATGGATGCCCAAGTGTAGGCCCACGTGAATTAGGTGAAATTAATGAATTAATTCACAAAAACTCAGCCGCTATGGAGAAGTTCGGTCTACATGAAACCTAATTTTTTAACGGTAAATGTACGACCCTGATTTGCAGGATATCTGTTATCTTAATCGGGTCCATCTATCTGTTTTCAGCCGGGACTGCACTCCCAACCCCCTCAGGAGGAAGCTCATTGTTGAGAAAACCCACTAGTTCAACTCTGAGCATTTTTCTCAAAGTGAGACTTGAACCCATGACCTCCCTTTTTACATATCATAGGTACAAAAAAAGGAAGAAGCGCCGGTGACATAAAACAAAAATAGGCACTTTAGTTTCATTCAATTAGAGAGCTTTTGAGTATGATTGGAGAACAATATTAAAGCAAAGAAAAAGATCAGGGAGCAAGGATTGAAGTATTCAAGCATTAAAGCTCGTTCGGTTTTGTTTTGTTTTCGATTACTTTTCTTTGTTTAATTGATTCTCTCGTTTATGTTACTACAGTTTGCAACTTTGCAGGACCAGTTAAGGGATGGTCAATACAATCAGTCTCATAATGAGGAGAGTGTTAGAGCACTTAACAAATCAAATAGGGAACCGGAGTTTAAGAGTTAAGATGCAAAGAACACAAGTAAGTAAATAGACAAAACTTAAGAACAATATATATAAGTTTTTCAAGAATGATGTATATTAATCTCAAGTTCTCTTACAAGGGTTATAATGCATAAAAAATAAGTTACAAGACATTGAGATATTTTATACTACACCCTACAACCGGCCATACTTGGAAAGCCAGTTGGAACATTGAAAGACAACAAAATCAATGTAAAGTCAAAAGGCAGATTGCCCTTTGACTAGTGACTATGACATGTCATAGCTCACATCCTAATATAATACAAAAAAGGATAAAAGTACGTAAAGTAGAAAGTTACAGATAAAGGCCTTAATGTATAGTTACAAAAGCATGGACATTTTCACCAACTTATGCATGTTGGTGAGTCTTCAGAGTTAAAGTGGAAAGTTGGTCAGCTTTTGTAAAAGTACATTAGAGAAAAGCATGTTCTTCTAAGTCCTTAGAAGGAATCAATCTTCACTTCATTAGGCTTCGGAAGACTTTGTTTTTAAAGCTTCGAAAGACTTCATCTTTGGATTCGGAAGATTTGGTATTTGGCCTCGGAATACTTTATACTTAAAATATTTCTTGTGTAGAGTATAAAGTTTCCGCATGAACTTTTAGCTTTGGAAGATTGTATACTTAGCATAATTCTCATGCAAAGTATAAAACTTCCAAAGCAGTTCTACTTGGTTCTTGGTGCATGTATGCAGGAAGCCGTTTGGTTGCTTTGGTTGCATCAGCCTCCATATAAACCTTACAAACTCCCCCTAGGTTGATACTACCAAAACTGAGAAGATTGATCTTAAGTTGATTATCCTCATTAGGATCAAGACCATTCCTTTCTTCATCAGTTGGTCAGGATCCCTTAGACTTTCATAATATCTTCTCATGTCATGGAGATCATGCAGAGGTAGATCAAGTATGTCTTGCCAGAAGTAGACATCTTGACCACCTTAATCTCTGATGACATACCATCTGTCTGGATTAGCAGCAAAAGTCCAAGACAGGATGGGTTTTCCAGCTGCAAGAGGCTGTACTAGGGTAGGAGTTGATTGATTAGCTTCTTGTTGCACCTCTTCAGGATGTTCTGACTCATCCTGAGGTTTGGAAGTGGATGCATTTTTCTTCTTGATTACTTTCTTTACAACCATCCTTTTCTTCCTCTTTAGATTGTTTAACTGAGAGGGCTGGTCTTGAGTACCATGTTGTTCTATTATGCCTCTCTCAGTTGGGCCCTCTTCCCTTATAGGTTTATAAGGAGCGAGAGTATAACTCTGCTACGGATCAGTAGATGAAGTTGACTGTGAAGCAGCTGAAAGTCCAGGTTATGTTGTCTGTGGTTAAACCTTAAACTCCACCTCAGGAAGAGCTTATCTTGGTGGAGAATGCAAGTCCACAAGCTCTTCCTTCTTAATCTTCTACTTGATCACCCTAATATGCTCATCTATAGTGGATAGAGACATTGGACCAAGCCTCCTTCCGGAGAATCCATGCAGCTTCAAGCTCATCATCCTTTGTCTATCAGCAGACTTCTTTTGGTTTTTTTGGATGATGGCCCTTGATTTTACAGCTTCTTACCTTATTTTCTCTTACATCTTTTTGTTCATTAATGAACTATAGTTCAAGCTGCTTAAGATACTCAAATTAAATGTATTCAAAAAAGAGAGGAAGAAGTGCAGATGCCTGGTAGAGACCTGTAGCACTCAGATAGTTGATCATGTTTTGTCTCTCAGCTTCTTTTTCTACCTGTGGTGGTTCAGCTACCATAGTTTCTCTTTTAAGGCTTTCAAGAACTAGGGAGAGAGAGAAGGAGCATCCTTGTGTAAGCTCTTTTGTCTTCTTTCTTCTTTGACTTTGAGGAGCAACTCTGCATCCTCTGCCTCCTTTCTCTCTTTGGTCAGCTCTAAGTCTGCTAGTTCATTTAACTCTTCTAAGGGAAGAGAGATGAGTTCATCAATGTTATAGTTCTTGGTTCCCAGATAGTTCAATCTGGCAGCCCTCAACTCATCATTTTGAGTGTGTGTCCTAGGGGCTGTCCTGATTGCAGCTTCCATGAAGCCTGAAGAACCAGCTGAACTCTCTCCCCTTAGCTTCATCTTCATCTATCTTTCCTCCTCCTCAATCTCCTCAGGTGTCATCTTCCTTTTCCCTTTGTCACTCACAGGCCTTGCTGACACAGGGTGGAGAGAGCTTTGGCCTTCATTGCCTGATTCAGCAGTCAGGCTCTAGCCAGAAAGAGGTTGTGAAACACCTTCATCAATTTGTGCCTCACTGAGGGTATAGGATGTTGTTGAAGTGCTTGACTCTATGACAATGCTCACAGGTTCAGTCACTGGGCCTTTAGTCAAGGATTCCCCTTCGAAGCTAATCTTAGGGTCCACCTCAACATCTAAATGACCAATGACATTGCCTGCTTGCAGTTGTCTTCTTCTATGTCTGAGTTTTTTGTTAGCATGTGGCATATTGACTAGGGTCCACCTCAATATCCAGTATGTCAACTTGCTTGTTTAGACTTGGGTTGGCAAGTGGCAAATTGACTAGAGAAAGGTTGTCATAGTAGTTCAAGGTCTAAAAATTGAAGACCTCTTGTTGTCCTTGAACTCTATGTAGTAGGAGGACCCTTCTTTCATAATCATACCTCCACCCATGTATTTCATTTGTAGTCCCAAAAGGTGGGTATGACATTACCCTTGGTATACCCTCCTCAAATAACTCCGGATAAGTGAGTCTACATCAATGTGAATTTAAGGAGGTTGCTGAGTCTGGACAATTGCAAGTGACGTTGGAGAGCACTCAATCTCCATATTTTGAGAAGGACTCCCAAGTTCCGTGATTATAATAATTTCCTCCTCCTTTTTGGTAGCATCACCCACTTGCATAGGTGAGCTGGAGGTTAAGTCAATTACATCCTCAGGTTCTTGTGTTCCTGGTTGAATCCTTCTAAAGGGCCTCCTAACTAGTTGTTCCTTGAGATCAGAAATCTTAAGTTGTTGATCATTGACCCTTCTTTGCAAGGTAGTCACTTGAGATTCCAAGTGACTAACCTTGGAGACTAAATAAGTGCATGTTTTAGACAGTTTTTGCACCTTTAGTCTAAGTCTTCATCTTCAGTAGAAAAATCACTAGGGGATGAGATAATTGGACCTAAGTCTTCTTCTCACTACCAGCTTATTGTTCTTAGCTGTTGGTTTTCCCCTGCTTACTAACAACTTCAGTTGAAGTGTCAATGGGCTGGGTTGCCATGGTTGAAGTCTTAATGATGTAGTCACTTTCAAAAGTGAGAGCCTCTTCCATATGGATCTCCTAAACAGGTTCAGGAAGATCCACCTCAGTTGGGGGTGGATAATGTGGGCTAGATATAGGGGACACAGGAGTACTCATCTCTCTTTGAGCAGGAAAGCAGAAGAGAGACTCATGATACTCACTGAGTCTTATATCTTCATTATCATAGAATTATAGGCTGGGCATGGATTGACTTAAGTCTAAGGGTTGGGGATGGTAACTTTCCTCTAAAGGTTGTTCACTAGAGTCTTAAGACTCTGAGTGAAGGCTTAAGGCTTGTTGGGTCATGTGCTCATCAACTTGAGCATGAGGAACCTTATGGCTGATTCTTGGTAAAATGGGAGTGGTTTGCTCCTCAGAAGAAGTGGGAGCTCCAGTGTCCACTTCTTCCTGTATGGGTTGTGAAATGGGGACCTGCACAGTTGAATAACCTATGCAGGGGTTCGTTTGGATCTTCTTTGGTAGGTGAGGGTTGTTTGTGGCTATGTGGGTGTTGTTGAAGTGGAAGGTGTGGGTTCAACACTTGCTGGTGCTGCTAGGTTGTCACCTTGAGCAATGAGCTCTAATATTTTTGGGACCAGGGCTGTTTCTACCCCTGAGAAGCCCACAGTAGGCCATCTTATTATTTTGAAGATGTCAGGCTTCATTTGTCCCATTTTAAGAATAATACATGTTCCCCTCAACTGTGAGCCTAGTTCACAGTTGAGAATGTGCAGGACATATCTAGGAAATAGGTAACACTCTAAGGAGTTCAAGTTTGCATGAAAATTAGTATATACAAATTGAGAATACCTGAACTTGACCCCATGAACCATTCCATGAACTATGATGGAGAGATCCTCTAGAATTTGGTCCCATCCTCCATGTATATTAGACAAACTATGAATAACATGTAATAGTACTTCCATTGAGAGGAAACCTTTCATTTCTTAAAGGTTCTAACTGAGAAGTCCCCTTCATAGCCCATCTGCTTAAAAGAATGATTTATAGTAGATTTTGGAAAGGACACTTCACCTTCTTCATCATCCAGCTGTAAGTATGAGTTAATGGAGGCTGGAGTGATGAACCGTGTCCTCCCCTGCAGTGTGGCAGACAGTGCCTTCTCCTCATTCATGGTGACCTCTTGGCAGGTCCTCTAAAATTCCAAAAGATGATCCTCATAAAGTGGAGGATCAATGGTAAGGGGGGTGAAGTAGTTTGAGAATGAAAGAAAGCGACAAACCTCTGAGAAACTTGGATCTTTCTAAGACTTTAATAGAGCAACCTGATTGTGTTGCCTGTGAAGCTGCATGGAGAAATCTAGTTGGTTTTTACGATTGAGGTTGGCCATTTGTGATAGCTTTGAAGTGAAGAAAGATATGAACAAAGGCGGTGAGTGGGTTTTTAGGTATAGAGAGATTGCAGATGAAGAAGAAAGTAAAAGAGGGGGGAATCGTTGGGTATATTTATATGAAATGGACTTGAGACAAAGTTAATGCAAAAGGATAAACTTTGAAGTCCAAATGTCGGTCCCACCTCTAAGAGAGTGCCCAAAAAGGTAGTTTTCTTGGAAGTTGAGATTTCTTCCGAATGTAATTTGTCTTTGGAAGATTTGTGAAAATATTCCGAAGCCAAATTGTTAGGACCATTTTCGTATGGAGTACTAACGGATTCTGCGTGAGACCAGATCAAATAGCGTAGAATTCTATTTGATTGGCGATCCAATCAGTGAGAACGAACAACCTTATTGATCTAACGATTAAACAAACGTTAAGAACGAGTTGGAATCAATAAGGAACGAACTATGAAATTGGATGGACGAACGTTTACGCTCTGGACAGCTAGGGTATGATATTATTTGAAGTGTTGTGTTTTTCCACGAATTATGTGGTATTTATAGGTTTTCAGTGTCCATTCGTACGACTGAACCATTAGCATGGTTCAAGCGTGCGACTTACTCATGCGTCTGACTCATACGCACGACTGAAGGTTCAGTTGTGAGACTGAGTCAATCTTATGTCTCAGTTATACGACTGATCCAGTCTCCTGGTTTAGTCGTGCGACTGGTCCATAAGTATGGTTCATTCGTGCGTATGGTCCGTAAGTATGGTCCATTAGCATGAATAACCACTTGACTAAATTGAACACATTTCTGAATCTATGTATAACAACCTCAAACCTATATATAATGTTCATCAATATAAGTAATACCAATTACAATATGAAAATGATATAAACAAAGACAATTCAACATTAAAACTCACATCATATTTCATTAAACATTTTCATTACATATGTATAAGAAATGAAAGACATTTATATTTAAGAACATAAACTAGGAACAATGTATCAACAAACTCCCCCTTGGACCTAGTTTATCCTATTGAATAACATTCTTTACATGCTCTTGGAATTTCTTGTACTTCTCCTCTTTTGTGACTCTTGCGTATATCTCCAAAGCAAAGCAGAGTCTTATGATGTGTTGGAATTGGAGAGCTTGTACAATATCCTGCGTGCCATAGAACAGTGGGCACTTGTACAATGTGTAAACATCTTCAGCAGACAAGTTAGTGAGGCACATTGGGTCAAATACCCTGATAGTCTCTATTTTACCCTCTCTGTTTAGGACTATGACCGCTTCCCCCGTCCTCCAATTATAATACCACCATTTGAAGTGTGGAGTGAAGTCCTGAGGCATATCCCGCAATGGGATCTTAGACATTATGCGTGGGGGACTCCACTTCAGCACTACCTTTGGCTTCCTAGGTTAGGGTCAACTTCAGTCTTATGAACGAACCTCTTAGGTTGTTAAGGTCTGAAGTTTACCCATCTGGTGTAGTATTCTCTCTTCAGTGCCATCTCGTACTAGCCCAACATCTTCCTCGGGTTGGCATACAAAAGGTCTAAACAGGCTAACCTGTTCAGCTCAAAACCGGGAAGAGTCTTCAGATCATGTGGGTATCTGAAGTACTCAATCCCTTTCTCCCACTTAACAGCGTACACCTCTAGATCCTCAAAATAGGCCCAACTGGTGATTTTTCCTGACACCTTCTGATGTCTCTTAACCTTGTATAGTTTGGTGTAGGCGTTTGGCTTTGGAGGTTCATGTTGGGCTCTCATCTCTTTTAGACAAGCTGCCCATTCATCCTTCTTTATATCAACATCAGCGTCTGTGGCTTGGGCTTTACCTTCCACTTTTTCTTTCTCTTTCTCTTTCACATCAAGAGTTCTAAAAGTATCACTGCCAAATATTTCACCCAAGTTAGGGATAACATTACCCTCAGGGTCAGTGTACTCTGGATAATATTCTGAAGTAACATCTTCAATCTCGATCTCATCCACGCCTTGTAGCTCTTCATCACTAACAACGTCGACCTCAGGAGCATCTTTGACAAGCTCGTCTAGATTTAGTCTAAACATATCGGCAAGCTGCTCGTCAGTCAGGTCGTGGATGATTTCTCCCTCCTTTGGAGTGTAACTCACAGACCGTCTTACTATCCCTTGCAAATCAAGAATCATTATGAGTTGAGTCTTGATTTGCTAAAGGGGAGCAATATCATATTCATCGGTCTATTGAGTTCTATTTGTTCAATTACACAACCAACAATGCATACATTAATCATTTATCAAAGACATTTAGTATAAATTTTCATAAATTACATTAATATAATGAACATTTCAAGTACAAAAGTTTCAAAATACATAAACATTTAATCATTACTTTTCCCTTCATCGTGTGTCTCTTCAACTTGAGGAGCTAAGGAAGAGGCTCCTTGATCTTGGCTCCTCTTGGTGCGCCTTTCCCTTGTCGATGGTGTAGAGGCTGATGCAGTTGCATCACCTGCCTTATCATCATCCTCATCATCATCACCTCTCTTGTCCTTCCCACTTCCTCTAGCTTCCTCCTCATCTCCTTCGTCATCTGATTCATCATCGCTCGAATCATCATCATCATCATCTCCATCGTCTTTTATCTCGAGAGGCTCACTCTTTGTACCCTTTAGCCTCGGCATCATCTTCTTGTTCTACTTCTCCATCTCATCAATCCTCTTGGCAGATGCAGGCACTAGCTCATTTTGAGCTTGCAGGGCAGTGTGAGCTTGAACTAAAGCTCTCTCATGAGCTTTGTTCATCTCAGTAAGTTTGGCAATCTTCTTGCCCTGTGCTGCATTAACTGCCATCAATTGGTTTAGCTGGTTGGTCCTCATATCATCGGTTGCCAATAGTTTCAACACTAATCAGTTTAGGCTGGCCAATTGTTCCTCTAACCTAACTGTGGGTAGAGGAGAGCTTTGAGAAGGTAGGATCTGGGAAGAAGTGCCAGCTTAGGGAGTAGAAGGTGCAGTGGTGGATGTGGTGTAGATGGGAGTAGGAGTGGAAATGGTTGGTGGTGGAACTGTTTTAGGCATGGGAGGTGAGGTTGTGTGGTGGATGGTATGGTAGTGGTGGTGGCTGTGGCTGTGGTGGTGTTAGTGGCTGTGGTGGTGGCAGTGGCTGTGGTGGTGGCTATGGTAGTGGCAGTGGTGGACGAACTGACAAGGACAAATCTCTGCCTCTTGCCCTTCTTGCCAAAGGGTTGTGCCATTCGTTTCCTCCTGGAACCCTTGGCAATCGGGGCTCCCCCTGAGCTCATAGGCTGGTCGAGGGTGTATGATGGATCTGTGACATCAGTGTCACCACCCTCTAAACCAGCTTGGCGTCCTCCAACCGCCTACTTTCCCTTCTCTGTAGCCACAACTCGGCTACCGACTCTCCTAGTGAGAGGCTCATCATCTGACTCCTCCTCTTCATCTACCAAGAACACCCGGTGGATGGCAGCCTGCTTGGATCCACCGGGAGCTGAGGAACCACTCCGCTGAGGTGGTGGAGAGATAGTAGACGTGTCAGTGGCTTGTGTTTGACTAGAGCCGTTGTCTCCACCACCCTGACCGTGATCTTGGTCATCATCATCGTCATCGTCGTCGTCTTGTACCATGATAGGCTCAATGTCTGAATCACTTTCATCGTGGCGCCACTTCTTTTGAGTGTGTGCCACGTAGTTGACGTTGGCTAGATGGCCAAATAACCTCCTGACCGGGGGCTTCACCTACTTCCCCCAGTAAACCTCCATCCTTCCTAGGGTAGTGTCATCCATCACCTTTAGGACTACCTCGTCATCCTTCTCTTTGGGCAACTGAGGAAGCTTCTCATTAATAATGATCTGGATAAACCTCGGGTACATACAGAAGCCCTCCTTCCCCTTCGCCTCTATGTTCTCCGTCAGGTAAGTGAAGAACATCCGCGAGAAACTGAACGGATGGTTCAGTACCAGTGCAACGAATGCATTCTGGATTTGATCGCTCATCTCGTCAAATCCTCCACGCCGGGAGGCAATGCACTTGAGGATCACATGTGCCAGATAATTGAACTGTGGGCACATGTTACTCTTTTTAGCACACCGGGATTGATGTCACCGGTGTACTTGATCCTCAAGAAACATCCCCGAACAGTCAGGGGATGTAGCTTGGTTGGGTAGTCACCATCCTCACCCAAGTCTAAGACCCTCCGGAAGTCGTCTTCCCTTATGTCAATGTCTTGGCCGAAGATAGAACTTCGGATCTGGTATGGCTCAACTGAGTGATCTACAATAGCATTCTCCCACAATGTCTGCTTCAATGAGCGATAAGGTGTGCACGGAGTAGAAATGGCTTTGTAGATCCCCGGTCGTCGAAGAAAAGCAATGATCCCAGCAAACTCTAAAGCATTCCGGGAAGTAGGATCGAGGTAAGCACAGATATTGTGCTTGGTGCTCATAGTCCATCTGTCAGCCATTTTGCTGTAACACAAGTAACAAACACGTTAGATCCATTCACAAGAGAGAACATTTAAGTTTGAACAGATTTTATCAAACTGGTTTAATCGTATGATTGAACCGTGTGACTGAACTCAGTTGTGCGATTGAGCCTATGACTGGACTTAGGCGTATGTCATGACATGCGGTTGAGTCAGTCGTGCGGCTGAGTCACCGATTGATTCAATCATGCGAATGAATCGTGCGTCTGGCTCAATCGTGCGACTGAAGTTCATCCGTATGTCCTTTCGCATACCCTACTGTGCGAGTCCAAAATTTTGAATCTTTGTCAAATCAGTCATTTGCACTTCAAGATTAGATTCATTAGACGCGCAAGGACTCGATTTTACACTTATTATCTTTTAAATGCACGTTTAGGTTCATTTAAGTGTTCTATTTTAGGGTTTATTTTCTCGGTTCTTGTTTTAAGTGATTTGAACATTTTGGATCGATTTGACATTGTTATTTGGCATGTTTTTCAGTCTTCCTATACCTATAGATGGATAACACTCGGTTAGTAAGGCAATATCAATGGCAATCAAGGAGAAAAATTTGAAAAAGGGTGGGTATGTAATCAGCGGTTTTGGAGAGCTGTTTGAAATCAAGTGGAAGGTCAGACCGACTGAGCCCCTTTTTATACTGGTTTTTGTTTCAGTCGTGCGACTGGACCCATACACATGATTCATTCATGCGACTGAGGTTCAGTCGTACGACTAACTTAGACTTCTTCAGCCAGTCATACGATTGGTTCATACTTGTGATCCAATCGTATACTTTGACCCATACTCATGGTCCAATCGTGTGATTGGCTCATACTCATGGTCCATTCGTGCGATTGGTCCATACTTATGGTTTAATCATGTGATTGGTCCATACTTATTATCCAATCGTGCGATTAGCTCATACTTATGAGTTTAACTTCACTTTTCCCAACCTTTCAAAAACTTGAATTTTATATATGACATTATGACCATTGATCATCTCAGAAATGATCCTTTTAACTGAAAACTTTTAATCACCTCAGACATGATCCTTTAATCAAAATTGTTTGATCACCTCAGACGTGATCCTTTTATTGAAAACCATTTGATCACCTCAGACGTTATCCTTTTAACTTGAAAGCCATTTGATCACCTCGGACGTGATCCTTTTATTAAAACCTTGTGATCACCTCAGACATGATCTTTTTAACATTTTAGAAACAAGCTTTTATCTGATAACGTTAGGTTCAATTTGTGACATTCACAGATTTCCTCTTGTTACATAGTCCGACATCGACTCGATACAAATATAACTGAGCTAAGAAAAACTTTAAACAAACTAAATTAAGACAATCTTTTTGTATTTTTCATTTGAGGTGGGTTGAAAACATTTTAACTTTCCTTAAACGAGTTCTCCCCCTGAGCAGAACAGCTTCAAGTATTCTCATCTTATCTAGAAAGATTCTTATGGAATCATACAGGCATAAACATAATCATTTGGGACCTTTTATATTTATGTAGATACAAAGAATGTTATATTTACCAATTACAGAGTCTTATTCATCTAAGAGTCATGAGCACTAACAGGTAATCATGCTGGAGCTGTTATGTAGCACACATTGATTTTGACTATCGGGGAATGCTGCCACGATGATTGTCAGTATATTTGTCCACCTAAATCCATACACAGATTTTTGACATTCATTGGTGATTATTTAGGTTTATTATTTCAACAAGCATTTATGGATCCCACACTTATTTGGTAATCAACTTCCTCAGGAGAATTTTATGCGGTCTACGGGTTTTTAACAAGAAGAAACTATTATAAGAGCTTTCAAAGAGATGCCAAGCCTCAGGTCAGTGCCATCGCACAGTAGAGAGGCGCAAATAACAATGAATTTTAGAATATT
This sequence comes from Flaveria floridana, assembly GCA_018326465.1. Taxonomy (NCBI): domain Eukaryota; kingdom Viridiplantae; phylum Streptophyta; class Magnoliopsida; order Asterales; family Asteraceae; genus Flaveria; species Flaveria floridana. The sequence goes on from BJCO01737148.1 coordinate 26,444, forward strand.
TAGATTGTGCTTATCCTCAGGTCAGTGCCATCGCACAGCAGAGAGGCACACAACCTATCTTCTTGTTAGAGCAATTTTATTTTACATATAACGCACCAACATCATTTGTCATTAGCTTGATTGCGGTTCACATTTTTCATGCTTTTTGCTCATTTTTATGGTCGTCCGTACACATTTGTGGCGTTCATTTTGCTCTTCAGCCCTTAATGGAAATAAGTTGATTGTGTTAACCAGGGATGAGATGGAAGCCCACAACCTGTTGAATGATTTAGTTTTAATTTGTTCACCAATGAAGTCCACTAGTCTATTGTGTTAAATCTACCGACACATCATATAACGGACTGGCAACCCCTAGATCTACTTTCTTTATGTAACCACAGTAGCAGACTAACTTATTATCATTTTACAACTCATTAGGCTTTGACTTCTTAGACTTGAAATTTTCTGTAACTTTGAATATAAAATTTTAGAACATTTTAAATCTTTTGGTGTCCCAAACAATTCGATGCCTTTGTACTATCATTTTCCATAAACTTGAATCAATTTCACCGATTTGATGTCTTTGCTTTTTAGCTTATCTGCCCGCCCCCGTTTTTTTTAAGTAATTAAATACTAACTATTGAAACTAAACTATTCTCCCCCTAAAATTCTAAAACCAAAAATATGTTTTTGTTTTTTGAATTTTAAAAGACAGAAAAAATAAAATAAAGAAAAATAAAATTAAAAAATAAAACATAGAGACGGACTATGAACTTGATTCGTCTGGAATCACATCATCTTTCTTTTTAACGCCATTGACCTCTAATAGATACTGAAATCGAGGTTTATCAAAAGCTTTTG
>BJCO01737149.1:0-11676 GCA_018326465.1 Flaveria floridana
TTTTCCAATTCTTGTTTTCTTCATATCTTTTTCGTTTGGACTCCGTTTTCGTTCCCGTTTGCGGCCACGTTCTCGTAATTGAATTCTCTATCTCCTAATCCATAATGGTCTTCACTTATCATTCACATGCATTCTCCAAAACTCCTCAAATGATTGTTTTAACCTATGAAACATCAAATCATCGTAGTTAACTTATTCCATATAATCCTCATACTTAAACGCATTAAATACATTAAAGTTAACACTTTAACCATGATAAAACTCATTCCAAACCCCTTATATCATATATATGTATGTATGTATATATATGTATATATGTGTGTGTGTGTGTGTGTTTATCGATGATTTTAATTATATGGATGTCATGAATGATTAGTGATGTGTTTATGGATGTTAATAGGTAACATATGGATTCGGGGGACGAGATTATTGTTTTCATTTTAATTTGTTGGCAATGGTTACAGTTAGCCATAGGAACAATTGAAAGGATAAGAGACTTGAATTCAGCATTGTCCGGTCATGCGTATACGCAATAGTTGTTACATGGATCTTTTACACAATTTTATGAGATGATGCATCTTTCATGTGAAGCATATGTAATATTGTGTAATCATTTTCAACAAAGAAATTGGTTGCAAACTAGTAGGTTGATAACCTTTCAAGAGAAGCTGACAATGTTTTTAATCGTCATAAGACATAATGAACGATTTCGGATGGTAGAACAAAGATTTCAGCACTCAATAGAAACGATTCATAAATGTTTTCATGAGTTCCTAGATGCAATGATGAATTTTGCATGAGAAATTATAGTTCCAACATCTTCTAACGCAATCAAAAATACTTCGGAAAGGCATAAAAGCTAAAACAAATATTTTCAAGAGCAATAGGTGCATTAGATGGAACTCTTATACATGTCGTCGTACCAGCTGATCAACAAACTCAATATAGAGGAAGAGGAAAAGGTGAATACTAACAAAATATGTTAGGGATTTGTGATTTAGATATGATATTCGCGTTCGTATAAGCTGGATGGGAGGGCATTGTACATGATTCTCGAGTTTGAAAGATGTTGCGTTTAACCCCACTTCAGCTTTCCTTTCCCCCCACCAGGTTCCAAATAATTCTTTAAAATGTTTTATTAACTATATTATTTGTCTTTTTATTTAACACATGTGTTATTAACGTAACAGATAAATAATACCTTTGCGACGATGTGTACACCAACTGTTAGGACCGTTTTCGTACGGAGTACTAACGGATCTGCGTGAGACCAGATCAAATAGCACAGAATTCTGTTTGATTGGTGATTCAATCAGTAAGAACGAACAACCTGATCGATCTAACGATGAAACAAATGTTAAAAAGAGTTGGAATCGATCAGAAACGAATTATGAACTTGGATGTGCGACTTGGGACGCTCTGGACGGCTAGGGTATTAAAGTATTCGAAGTGTTTTGTTTTTTCACGAATTATATTGTATTTATAGGTTTTCAGTTTTTATTCGTACGACTGAACCATTAGCATGGTTCAGTCGTGCGACTGACTCATGCGTCTGACTCATACGCACGACTAAAGGTTCAGTCGTGCGAATGAGTCAATCTTATGTCTAGTCATACGACTGATCCAGTCTCCTGGTTCAGTTGTGCGACTGGTCCATAAGTATGGTTCATTCGTGCGTATGGTACATAAGTATGGCCCATTAGCATGAATAACCACACGACTAAGTTGAACATATTTCTGAACAATATTGACTCAGAACTATGTACAACAACCTCAAACCTATATATAATGTTCATTAATATAAGTAATTCTAATTACAATATAAATATGATATAAACAAAGACAATTCAACATCAAAACTCACATCATATTTTATTAAACATGTTCATTACATATGTGTAAGAATTGAAAGATTTACATTGAAGAACATAAACTAGGAACAATGTATCAACAAACTCCCCCTTGGACCTAGTTTATCCTATTGTCTAACATTCTTCACATATTCTTGGAATTTCTTGTACTTCTCCTCTCATGTGACTTCTGTGTGTATCTCGAATGCAAAGCAGGGTCTTATGACGTGTTGGAATTGGAGAGATTGTACAATATCTTGCATGTCATAGAACAGTGGCCACTTGTACAATGTGTAGACATCTTCAGCAGACAAGTTTGTGAGCCACATTGGGTCAAATACCCTGATAGTCTCTATTTTGCCCTCTCTATACTATCACCACTTCACCTGTCCTCCAGTCGTAATACCACTATTTGAAGTGTGGAGTGAAGTCCTGAGGCATCTCCCGCAATGAGATCTTAGACATTGTGCGTGGGGGATTCCTCTTCAGCACTACCTTCGGCTTCCCAGTGATAGGGTCAACTTCAGTCCTATGAACGAACCTTTTAGGTTGTTGAGGTCTGAAGTTTACCCATCTGATGTGGTATTCTCTCTTCAGCGCCATCTCAAACCAACCCGACATCTTCCTCGGGTTGGCGTATAAAAGGTCTATACAGGCTAATCTGTTTAGCTCAAAACCGGGAAGAGTCTTCAGATCATATGAGTATCTGAAGTACTCAATCCCCTTCTCCCGCTTCACTGCGTATACCTCCAAATCCTCAAAATAGGCCCAACTGATGATTTTGCCTGACACCTTCTGATGTCTCTTAACCCTGTACATTTTGGTGTAGGCATTTGGCTTTGGAGGTTCACGTTGGGCTCTCATCTCTTTCAAACAAACTGTCCATTCAGCCTTCTTTATATAAACATCAGCATCCGTGGCTTGGGCCTTACCTTCCTCTTTTTCTTTCTCTTTCTCTTTCTCATCAAGAGTTCCAAAAGTATCACTTCCAAATGTTTCACCCAAGTCGGGGATAACATTACCCTCATGGTCAGTGTACTCCGGATAATACTCTAATGTGATATCTTCTATCTCGATCTCATCCACGCCTTGTAGCTCTTCGTCACTAACGACATCGACCTCAGGAGCATCTTTGACAAGCTCGTCTGGATTTAGTCTGAACATGCCTGCGAGCTGCTCGTCAGTTAGGTCGTGGATGATTTCTCCCTCCTCTGGAGTGTAACTCACAGACCGTCTTACTATCCCTTGCAAATCAAGAATCAATGTGAGTTGAGTCTTGATTTGCTAAAGGAGAGCAATATCATAGTCATTGGTCTGTTGAGTTGTATCTGTTTGATTACACAATCAACAATGTATACATTAATCATTTATCAAAGATGTTAAACATAAATTTTCCATAAATTACATTAATGCAATAAGCATTTCAAGTACAAAAGTTTTAAAATACATAAACATTTAATCATTACTTTTCCCCTCATCGCGTGTCTCTTCAGCTTGAGGAGCTGAGGAAGAGGCTCCTTGATCTTGGTTTCGCTTGGTGCGCCTCTCCCTCGTCGATAGGGTCAAGGCTGATGCAGTTGCATCACCTCCCTGATCATCCTCATCGTCATCATCACCTTCTTTGCCTTTTCCACTTCCTCCCGCTTTAGCCTCATCACCATCTTCATCTGATTCATCATCAGAAAAATCATCATCATCATCATCTCCACCATCATCGCCATCACCCTTGATCTTTAAGGGCTCACCCTTAGTCCCCTTCAACCTTAGCATCAGCTTTTTGTTCGTTTTCTCTACTTCCTCTATCCGCTTTACGAATGCCATCAATAGATCATTTTGGGTAGTCAGGGCATGGTGAGCTCGAGCTAATGCTCTCTCATGAGCAGCGTTCTTCTCTGTCAACTGTGCTATCTGCTTGCCCTGAGCAGTGTTGACCGCTATCAGCTGATTCATCTGATTGCCCTCAGATCATCTATAGCTAGCAGCTTGAGCACCAGCCTGTTGAGGCTAGCCAACTGCTCCTCTAACCTAACAGTGGGTAGAGTCGATCCCTATGGAGGTGGGAATTGGGTGGATGTGCCAGGTTGGGGTATAGATGGTGTAGTGGTGGCTATGGTGTATGTGGGAGTAGGGATGGAAGTGGGTTGTGGTGGAACAGATGTGGGTATCGTGGGTGAGGTAGGTGTGAATGCATAATTGGTGTTGGGTGTAGTAGTGGCAGTGGTGGTGGTAGGGTGAGGAACAGTGGTGGTGGCAGTGGCTATGGTGGTGGTAGAGCTGATCAAAAGAATCCTTTGCCTCTTTCCCTTCTTGCCATAAGGCTAGGCCATCCTCTTCCTCCTGGAGCCCTTGACAATCGGGGCTCCCCCTGGGCTGATCGGCTGGTCGGATGTGTACGTGGGATCTGTGACATCAGCATCACCACCCTCAGAACCAGCTTGGCGTCCCCCAACCGCCTCTTTCCCCTTCTCGGTAGCCACAACTCGGCTACCGACTCTTCGAGTGAGAGGCTCATCATTCGACTCCTCCTCTTCATCTACCATGAAGTCCTGGTGGATGGCAGCCTGCTCAGATCCATCGTGAGCTAAGGAACCAATCTGTTAAGGTGGTGGAGAGATAGTAGACATGTCTATGGCTCGTGGTTGACTTGAGCCAGTATCTCCACCACCCTGACCATAATCCTGGTCAGCATCATCGTCGTCGTCGTCTTCTTGAACCATAATGGGCTCAACATCAGAATCACTGTCATCGTGACACCACTTCTTTCGAGCAGGCAACACGTAGTCCATGTTGGCCAAATGACCAAATAATCTCCTAACCGGGGGCTTCACCTGCCTCCCCCGGTACAACTTCATCCGTCCCAATGTGGTATCGTACATAACCTCCAGGGACACCGCATCATCCTTCTCCTTGGGCAAGTGAGGAAGCTTCTCATCAATGATCATCTGAATAAACCTCGGGTACATACAGAACCCTCCTTCCCTTTCGCCTCTATGTTCTCCATCAGATAGGTGAAGAACATCCGCGAGAAACTGAACGGATGGTTCAGTACCAGTGCAACAAATGTATTCTGGATTTGATCGCTCATCTCGTCAAATCCTTCACACCGGGAGGCAATGCACTTGAGGATCACATGTGCCAGATACTTAAACTATGGGCACATGTTACTCTTGTTTAGCACGTCGACATTGATGTCGCCGGTGTGCTTGATCCTAAAGAAACATCCCCGAACAGTCAGGGGATGTAGCTTAGTTGGGTAGGCTCCGTCGTCACCCAAGTCCAAGACCCTCCGGAAGTAATCTTCCCCTATATTGATGTCTTGGCCGAAGATAGAACTTCGGATCCTGTATGGCTCAACAGAGCGATCTACAACAGCATTCTCCTAGAATGTCTGTTGCAATGAGCGATAAGGTGTGCACGGAATAGAAATGGCTCTGTAGATCCTCGATCGTCTAAGAAAAGCAATGATCCCAGCAAATTCTGAAGCGTTCCGGGAAGTAGACGAGGTGAGCACATATATTGTGCTTAGTGCTCATGGTCCATCTGTCAGCCATGTTGCTGCAACACAAGTAACAAATACGTTAGATCCGTTCATAAAGATGGAGATCCGTTCATAAAGATGGACATTTGAATTAGAACAGATTATATCTAACTGGTTCAGTCGTACGATTAAACCACAAGACTGAGCTTAGTCGTACGATTGAGCCTACGACTGAACTTAGTCGTATACTATGCCATGTGGAGTCAGTCGTGCGACTGAGTCACCGATTGATTCAATCATGAAATTGAGTCGTGCGTCTGGCTTAATCGTGCGACTGAAGTTCATCAGCATGTCCTTTCGCATCTGCACTGTTCGAGTCCAAAATTTTGAATCTTTGTCAAATTAGTCATTTACACATAGAGATTAGATTTATTAGACGCGTAAGGACCTGTTTTTACACTTATTATCTTTTAAATGCATGTTTAGGTTCATTTAAGTGTTCTCTTTTAGGGTTTTAAGTCTTGGTTCTTGTTTTAACCCATTCGGACAGTTTGGTTCGATTAATCATCCTTCTTAGTCACGATTTCAGTCTCATAGTACCTGTAGATGGACAATAATCGGTCAGTAATGCAATATCAATGGCAATCAAGGAGAAAATTTTGAAAAAGGTGGGTTGGGCAGTCGGCGGTTTTTGAGAGTTTTTGAAATCAAGTGGAAGGTCATGACCGACTGTGCCCCTTTTTATACTGGTTTGTTTTTCAGTCGTGCGACTGGACCCATACGGATGATTCATTCATGCGAATGAGGTTCAGTCGTACGACTGACTTAAACTTCAGCTAGTCGTACGATTGGTTCATACTTGTGATCCAATCGTATACTTTGACCCATACTCATGGTCCTATCGTGTGATTGGTTCATACTCATGGTCCATTCGTGCGATTGGTCTATACTTATGGTCCAATCGTGTGATTGGTCCATACTTATGATCCAATCATGCGATTGGCTCATTCTTATGAGTTTGACTTCACTTTTCTCAACCATTCAAAAACTTGAATTTTATATATGACATTATGACCATTGATCATATCAGACATGATCCTTTTAACTGAAAACTTTTGATCACCTCAGACGTGATCCTTTGTTTGGTCACCTCAGACGTGATCCATTTACTTGAAAACCATTTGATCACCTCAGACGTGATCCTTTTAACTTTAAAACCTTGTGATCACCTCAGACGTGATGCTTTTATTTTAAAACCTTGTGATCACCTCAGACGTGATCCTTTTAACATTCCAGAAACAAGCTTTTATCAGATTAATGTTAGGTTCAATTTGTGACGTTCACAGATTTCCTCTTGTTACATAGTCCGACATCGACTCGATACAAACATAACTAAAACTAAGATAAACTTTAAACAAAACTAAATTAAGACAATCTTTTTGTATTTTTCATTTGAGGTGGGTTGAAAACATTTTAACTTTCCTTAAATGATTTCTACCCCTGAGCAGAACAGCTACAAGCATTTTCAACTTATCTACAAAGATTCTTATGGAATCATACAGGAATAAACATGATTATTTAGGACATTTTATAATTACTTAGATACAGAGTACGTTATATTCACCAATCACAGAGTTTTTTCGTCTAAGAGTCAGTAGCACTAACAGGAAATCATGCTAGAGTTGCTATGTAGCACACATTGATTTTGACCATCGGGGAATGCTGCCACGATGATTGTCAGTATATTTATCCACCTAAATTCATACACAGATTTATGACATACATTGGTGATCATTTAGGTTTATTTTTTCAACAAGCGTTTGTGGAATCCACACTCATATGGTAATCAACTTTCCTTAGGAGATTTTGAGCGGTCTATGGGTTTTTGATAAGAAGAAACTATTCTAAGAGCTTTCAAAGAGATTCCAAGCCTCAGATCAGTGCCATCGCATAGCAGAGAGGCGCAAACAACAATGAATTCTAGAATATTTAGATTGTGCTTATCCTCACGTTAGTGCCATCGCACAGCAGAGAGGCACACAACCTATCTTCTTGTTAGAGCAATTTTATTTTACATATAACGCACAACAACATTAGTCATTAGCTTGATTGCGTTTCACATTTTTCATGTATTTTGTTCATTTTTATGGTCGTCAATACACATTTGTGGCGTTCATTTTGCTCTTCACCCCTTATTGGAAATCCATTGATTGTGTTAACCAGGGATGATATGGACACCCACAGCCTGTTGAATGATTTAGTTTCACATTTGTTCACCAATGAAGTCTACTTATCTATTGTGTTGAATCTACCGACACATCATATGATGGACTAGCAACCCCTAGATCTACTTTCTCTATGTAACCACAGTAGCAGACTAACTTACTATCATTTTTCAACTCATTAGGATTTGACTTCTTAGACTTATAATTTTTTGTAACTTTGAATATAACATTTTAGAACATTTTAAATCCTTTTAGTGTCCCAAACAATTCGATGTCTATGTACTATCATTTTCCATTATCTAGAATCGATTTCACCGATTTGATATCTTTGCTTTTCAGCTTATCTGCCCGCCCTCGTTTTTTTAAGTAGTTAATAACCAAAATTAATAACTAACTACTGAAACTAAAACTAATCTCACCCTAAAATTCTAAAACCGAAAATCTTTTTGTGTTTTTGAATTTTTAAAAATAGAAAAAATAAAATAAAATAAAGAAAAACAAAATTAAAAATAACACATAGATATGGACTATGAACTTGATTCGTCTGGAATCACATCATCTTTCTTTTTAACGCCATTTACCTCTAATAGATAGTGAAATCGAGGTTTATCAAAAGTTTTTGTGTAGAGGTCGGCGCGTTAGAAATGCGTGTTTATTTTAACCATATTGATTAATTGTTTTTCAAAACAGTCACATATAAAGTGATATTTAATTCCGATGGGTTTAGTTTTGGGGTGTTGGACTGGATTTTTGGTGACAACAATAGCAGCAGAAATATCAACAAATATAGGGGTGTTAGAGAATTTCAAACCGTAGTCCCACATTTGCTGTTGAATCCAGATGATTTGTTAACAGCAACTTGCCACAACAACGTATTCAGCTTCACATGTTGACAAAGCAACAAACGTCTGCTTCTTACACTGCCAGGTGACTAATCGTCTTCCAAAGAACTGACATCCCGCAGATGTTAACTTGTAATTAGTCTTGCAACCACCATAATCTGAGTCACTATACGCAGTTAGCTCAAAGTCATCATCATGAGGATACCACAACCCAAACATTGGAGTACCCTTCACATAACAAAAGATCCTTTTTACCCCAATCAAATGATTTACTTTTAGTTTTGCCTGATATCTGGAACAGAGACACATGCCGTACATAATGTCAGGACGAGAAGCTGTGAGGTACATGAGAGATCCGATCATTCCTCGATACATAGTGGCATCTACCAGATCACCATTTTCGTCAGGTGCCACATCATGGTTCGTGGCAAGTGGAGTACCTGCAACCGTTGCATTCTCCATGTCGAACCGACTAAGGATATCTCTAACATATTTGGTCTGATGTAGGAAGATTCCATTTGGTGTCTGATCCACCTGTAAACCAAGAAAGAACTTTATCTCTCCCATGGCACTCATTTCAAACTCAGCTTTCATCACCGATTCGAATTCTTTACATAATGCTTCGTTTTTGGAACCGAAGATTATGTCATCCATATACATCTGCACTGGTAGTAAATCACCATCTTTTTCCTTTATAAATAGCGTGCAGTCAGCTATACCTCTATGAAAGCCATGTTTCAGCAGATGAGTGGAGAGTTTCTCATACCAGGCTCGAGGGGCTTGATGGAGCCCGTACAAAGCCTTGTCTAGTTTATAAACTCTATCCCGATGGTAAGGATCCTCGAATCCTTTGGGTTGACTGACGTAAACAGTTTCACGGATCTCACCATGAAGAAATGCACTTTTCACATCCAATTGATAAACTTTAATCTGCATAAAGGATACATAGGCTAGGAAGATTCTAATTTCTTCCATCCTTTCCACCGGTGCAAACACTTCGTTGTAGTCAACTCCTTCTACTTGCCTGAACCCTTGAACAACCAGTCTAACCTTGTTTCTGATTATGACCCCTTGGTCATCCTTCTTACACCGAAGAACCCACTTAGTGTCAATCACTTTTGCACCTTTTGGTCTGTCAACAAGTGTCAAGACACCTAACTTCTTGAACTGTAGGAGTTCTTCTTGCATGGCAGCTACCCATGCCTCATCCTTTAAGGACTCGCTTATATACTTGGGCTCAACTTGAGACACAAAACATCGATATGCCCCATCGTGTATGTAACCCTTTTCCATGACCGCAACATAATCAGCTGAGTAAAGCTGATTTCTTGTCTGAACTGCCGAGAGAATATCCACGATGATGTTGTCCAGGGGATGATTTACGTTAATCCTAGTTCTGGGAGTTGTGGGAACTGCTACTTCATCCTCCAGGTTTAGAATCACAGGTTCAGTTTCTGTAGCTGTTGAAGGACTTGGTTCAGAAGTTGCAGTTACTCCATGATCAGCTGCAGGTATACTTTCAGCAGTAGGAACCTGTTCCTCCTGGTTCACATTTTCAGGTTCAGCATCTTCATCATCAGAGGAGTCACTTATCTCTAGTTCTCCCCCTAAAGAGCTAGTAGAACCTTCTAATAGAGCCGATGATGTCGAGTCTCGAGTAGGAGTGTTAAGAACATCGTACATCATGTGAGTAGCCAACACATCATCAGAATGGAAAGCAGGTTGATTAAAAGATTTAAAAAATCCATCATAGTCGAAGAAAAACCAAGGTCCTTTTCCCGCAGGGGGGGTGGTGTATCTTTGTACATCAACATTGCACCACACTTCTACCTGACCATTTGAGTTATTGTAAACCCTTTTGTCTGGTATATTGTATCCAAGGAAGATACCTTCTTTTGCCTTCTCACAGAACTTCCCAATCTGATTTTTCTTTAGCAGCATGCAGGGTGCGCCAAATGGTTCCAAATTCTCCAGGTTGGGTTTACGTTGCTGGAGCAACTCATAACAAGTTTTTCCATGACGTTTGACTACCAAGACCCGATTTAGAGTGTAACATGAATTAGCCACTGCCTTGTTCCAGAATTGAACCGATAGCTTTAAGTCAGCTAGCATTGTCCTTGCTGTTTCTATCAAGCTCCTATTCTTCCGTTCAGCAACTCCATTCATCTGTGGAGTGTAGGCAGAAGAGAATTGATGAACAGCCCTTTCTCATGACAGAACGCCTCCATCCACTGATTCTTGAATTCTGTCCCGTTGTCTAAACGTATTTTCCTTACTTTTAGCTTGTAGAGTGACTCCAATGTGGTAACTAGATGTTTGAATGATTCAAATGTCTCTGACTTTATTTTCAGAAACATCACCTAAGAGAATCTTGGGTAATCAATCGTCACCACAAAGCAATACCAATCACCAGCAATGCTCTTGGTGTTGACAGGGCCAGACAGATCCATATGTAGAAGCTCAAGAGGAATCTCGATAGAATGAGCTTTCTTTGACTTGTGAGACTTCTTTGTCTTTTTACCTTTCTTGCATGCTATGCAGAAGTCTGGAAGCTAGAAGTTCTTGACAGTAACCCCGTCTACCAGATCATTCTGAACCAGATGGTTCATCTTCCTAGGATTGATGTGTCCCATTCCCCTGTGCCAAGAAGCTGAATCCCTTTCAGTTGCTTTTGACAAGAAGCACTGAGCAGTAGACTCAGTAGTGGAGGCTTTTGATAGGTCCAAGACATACAGGTCTTTATATCTTGAGGCCGGCATTAGAACTTGCTCCTTCGGGATTACATACTCCTTCTTAAGTATGTAACACTTCTTATCAGTGTTGTCAAAATCGCGACTAGCCTCCGATTAGTCGGCGATTAGTCGCTAATCGAAGGTTAGCCGTTCCGATTTCACCAAATCGGAGGTGTTAGGCGGTAGTCGGTCAAAATTGGTCAAAGTAGAGCCAAATAGTCCTAATCGGTGGTGTTCTAGCGATGATAACCGCCGGATTTAACCATTCCGGCGCCGGATTGGCCGATTCCGGTGAGGATTTGTGACTTCGGTGACGGGAACGAGGGAAGGGTGGTACTGGCGGTCACTGCAACAATGGAAGAGAGCGGCTGTTTTAACTCTAGCGTTAATTGATTAAATTAAGTTTGTGTATTTTACATCTAAGCCCCTTAATATTCATCAATTTACAAATTATCCCCCAAACTTGTCAATTAATTCATAAAAAATATAAAATTATACATAAATTTGCAAAATTATACACAAAAGTCTGATCCGATTAATCCCGATTAA
>BJCO01737155.1:0-12006 GCA_018326465.1 Flaveria floridana
CTTCAGTTGTTGTGATGATTTTTTTCTTTCAGTAGTTTTGTTTTTCTTATCAGTAGTTTGTACAACAGCTGCTGTTATAGTTCAGTAGATATAAACGATTGAAGATTTTGTTCTTCAGTCATTGTAGGTTGTCAGTAGTTTCCTTTTTATGTACTTGTAATAGATAGACAGATTTTGTAAGAAGATGTCAGTTGTTGACATCTTCAGTAGTTTTATGTTCTATCAATAGTTAGTTTAATAATCGGTTGATGTCACTGTCAAGTGACATCATCACCCATCCTTTTGCCGGTTATAAAAGGATGGTGAGCCATATTGTATTAGGTTCCGAAACGTGTAATGTTATAGAAAACATCTATTCGCAGATCTTTTCTCTCTCTATATATTTGTACTTTTACATGCAAAATCTTTTGTTCTTGCTATAATCGCTAATTATTGTGCTAAATCCGCTGCAAAAACAATCTAATTGATCAAACAAAGAGGCTGAGATCCTGTCAGTCCCTTTGAGTCGGAGAAGAATCTTTTTGTTCTTCTTCTCGACCTCCTCTATCTTGTTAACCGAGGCCATCAGTAGCTCATTCTGTGCTGTCAGAGCACTATGAGCCCTGGCCAAGGCTCTCTCATGGGTAGCATCTCTCTCAGTCAGATGGGTAATCTGTTGACTCTGAGTTGCATCCCTCTCTGTCAACAGGGAAATCTGTTTGCCCTGTGCAGCGTTGACTGCCATCAACTGGTTCATCTGGTTCGCTCGGATGTCATCAGTAGGGAGCAGTTTGAGAACCAGACGGTTGAGGCTAGCCAGCTGCTCCTATAGCCCAGGAGTGGGCGGAGAAGATCCCTGTAGTGGGATCGATGATGTGGAAGGGCCGGTTTGGGGCATGGTAGATGTGGTGGTGGATGATGTGTATGTGGAAGTAGGGATGAAGGTGAATGGTGAAGGAATGGATGTGAGTATGGTATGTGTGGTGGTAGGAATAGTGGTGGCTGAGGTGGTGGTAATAGTGGCGGGAGTGGTGGTAGTAGTGGTTGTTGGGGTGGTGGTGGTAGTGGTGATAGGAGTAGTGGTAGTGGTGGCTGTGGTAGCTGTGGTGGCTGTGGTGTTGGAGGAAGTAATGAGCACAATCCTCCGTCTCTTGCCCTTCTTGCCGTGGGGCTGGGCTATTCTTTTCAGCCTTGAACCCATGGCAAGCTGGGCCCCCCCTAAGCTAGTTGGCTGGGGAGGTGTATAAGTAGGATCTGAAGTCTCAGCACCTGCAGCCCCAGCCTGGCGTCCTCCAACCACCTCCTTGCCCCTCTCGGTATCCACTACACGACTACCGACTGTCCTCGTTAGAGGCTCCTCATCCGATTCCTCTTCTTCATCAACCAAGAAGTCCCGATGGATGGCAGCCTGCTCCGATCCACCGGGAGCAGAAGTACTACTGTGTGGAGGTGGTGGAGATATAGTGGACGTGTTAGTGGCCCGTGATTTACTGGGGCCTGTATGTCCACCACCTTGACCATCATCATGGTCATCATCATCATCGTCATCGTCAGAAAGAACCATAATAGGCTCGACGTCCGAGTCACTGTCATCGTGATGCCACTTCTTGCGAGCTGGCACCACATAACCCTCATTGGCTAGATGGCCAAAGAGTCTCCTCACCGGGGGCTTCACCTGCTTCCCCCGGTAGACCTTCATCCTTTCTAGGGTGGTATCATCCATCACCTCTAGGGTCACAGCATCATCCTCCTCCTTTGGCAGCATAGGAAGCTTCTTGTCGATGATCATCTACAAGAATCTTGGGTACATGCAGAAGCCTTCCTTGCCTTTAGCCTCAATGTTCTCCGTCAGGTAGGAAAAGAACATACGTGAAAAACTGAACAGGTAGTTCAACACCAGCGCAACGTATGCGTTCTGTATTTGGTCTAATAGCTCATCAAATCCTCCTCTCCTGGAGGCTACGCATTTCAGGTTCACATGTGCCAGATACTTGAATTACGGGCACATGTTGCTCTTATTTAGCACGCCGGCATTGATGTCGCCGGCGTACTTGATCCTGAGAAAGCATCCCCATACCGTTAGGGGATGCAGCTTGGTTGGGTGTGTTCCATCATCACCCAATTCCAAGACTCGCCGTAGCTCGTCTTCTCCAATCTTTATAGCTTGACCGAAGATAGAACTCCAGATGCAGAAAGGCTCAGTAGACCGGTCGACAACAACATTCTCACAGAATGCCTGTTGGATCGACCTATAAGGAGTCTAAGGAGTAGAAATAGCCTTGACGATCCTCGATCTTCATAGGAAGTCTATAATCCTGATGAACTAGCAGCATTCCGGGATGTAGTATCTAGATGAGCACATATGTTATGCTTGGTGCTCATCGTCCATCTATCAGCCATTTCTTCTGTAATACAAGAAACCAACACATTAATTCCATTCATAAGAGATAAACAATTTGACTTGGAATAGATTTAGATGCACTGGTTCAATCGTGCGATTGAACCATACGACTGAATTCAGTCGTACGACTGAGCCTGCGACTAGACTTAGTCATATGCTATGCCAGTGCGGTTGAGTCTGTCGGGCGACTGAGCTACCGATTGATTCAATCGTGCGATTGAATCATACGACTGGCTCAATCGTGTGACTGAGTCATACGACTGGCTCAATTGTGCGACTGAAATTTATCAGCCTGTCCATTCGTGTCTTGCACAGTTCGAACCATTAAATTTGAATCTTCTTTAAAACTATAAATTAAACTTCGTGGTTAGGTTCATATGGTTCGCAGGGACCCGAAACAACACTTAATGTCATTTAAATCAACTTTATTTTACATTTAAGTGCGACTGGGGTTCAGTCGTGTGATTGACTCAGACTCCTTCAATCAGTCGTACGATTGGTTCATTCTTATGATCCAATCACATGGTTCCCCCCATACTCATGGTCCATTCATGTGACTAGATCATACTCATGGTCCATGCGTGTGCTTTACTCATACTTATGGTCCAATTGTGCGACTGGTCCATACTCATGGTCCAATCGTGCGATTAGCTCATACTTATGAGTTTGACTTCATCCATTTCCACATACACTCAAACTTAAATTTTGATTAATAAATTTTATGACCAATGATCATCTCGGATATGATCTTTTAACATAAATCCTTTGATCACCTCAGACGTGATCCTTTTAAATTAAAACCGATTGATCACCTCAGACATGATCCTTTTAATTGAATCGTCTGGTCAGCTCAATCGTGACCCTTTTAAATATTTAAAACTTGATCATCTCAGACATGATCCTTTTAAACTCATACCAATTTGGTCACCTCAGACCTGACCATTTTAAATTTTGATTCACAGAGTTCATCTAGTTACATAGTCCGACCTCTACACCTAATTGATAGATAAAATAGAAAACAACTTAAATTTAAATGAAACAGAATGTATTTTTGTGGTATTTTTGTGGTTTTGTTTGAGGTGGATTGAAAACATTTTAATTTTCCTTAATAGATTTCTCCCCCTGAACAGAGCAGCATCAAGCATTTACATCTTATATGGAAGGTCTCTTATGGAATCATACAGACATTTACATAATCATTTGGGACCCTTTAGCATATGTTTGTTCAACTTATTCTTATTTGTCTGAGAGTTCAAAGCCTTAACAGGAAATCATACTAGAACTGTAAGAAGCACATAATGATTTTGACTGTCGAGGATTGCTGCATGATGATTGTCAGTATATTTGTCCACTTAAATCCATACATAGACTTTAGACTCACATTGGTGATTGGTTTAGTTTGTTATTTCAACAAGCATTTGTGGATCCCACGCTTATATGGTAATCAACGTTCCTCAGGAGATTTTTTGAGTGGTCTATGGGTTTGGACAAGAAGAAACTATTCTAAGAGCTTTCAAAGAGATGCCAAGCCTTAGGTCAGTGCCATCGCACAACAGAGAGGCGCAAACAACAATGAATTCTAGAATATTTAAGTTATGCTTATCCTCAGGTCAGTGCCATCGCACAGCAGAGAGGCACACAACTTATCTTCTTGTTTGAGAACTTTTCTTTTACACATTACGCACCAACAACATTAGTCATTAGCTTGATTGCGTTTAACAATTTTTTTCATGTGCTTTTCTCATTTATAAGGTCATCTGCACACATTTATGGCATTTAATTTGCTCGTCACCCCTTACAGGAAATGCGTTGATTGTGTTAACCAGGGATAAGGTGGAAGCCCACAGCTAGTCGAACTTTTTAGTTTTAATTTGTTTCACCAATGAGGTCTACTTGTCTATTGTGTTGAATCTACCAACAAATCATATTATGGACAAGCAAACTCTAGGCCTACTTATTCTATGTTACCTCAGTAACAGGCTAGTTTACTATCATTTTTCCTTTGTTTGGCTTATTTTTCTCAAACTCGTAGTTTAATGTAACAGTTTGAACCTTTAAGTACTTTTGATGTCCCAAACAATTTGTTCCCTGTGTACTATCATCTTCTATAGTTTTGAATCATGCTCACAGATTTGATGTCTTTGCTTTTCAGCTTATATGTCCGCCCTCGTTTTTTTTTTAGTAATTTAAATACTAACTACTGAAACTAAACCTATTCTCCCCCTAAAATTCTAAAACTGAAAATCTTTTTGTGTTTTTGGATTTTTAAAGACAGGAAAATAAAATAAAGAAAAATAAAAAAGTAAAAACATACAGACGGACTAGGAACTAGATTCATATGGAATGACATCGCTTTTCTTTTTGAAGCCATTGAGATCTAAGAGATATAAAAACCGAAGTTTATCAAATGCTTTTGTATAGAGGTCGGCGCGTTGAAAATCTGTATTAATTTTAACAACATCGATTAATTGCTTTTCTAAACAGTCACGTATAAAGTGATATTTAATACCGATGTGTTTTGTCTTTGGGTGTTGGACCAGATTCTTAGTGACAGCAATTGCAGCTGAATTAACAACATAAATAGGGGTGTTAGAAAATTGCAAACCATAGTCTCGCATTTGCTGTTGAATCCAAATGATTTGAGAACAGCAACTTGCAGCGGCAACATATTCAGCTTCACATGTCGATAGAGCTACCGACGTCTGCTTCTTACATTGCCAGGTGACTAAGCGTCTTCCAAAGAACTGACATCCCGCTGATGTTTACTTGTAGTTCATCTTGCAACCACCGTAATCCGAGTCACTATACGCTGTAAGCTCAAAGTCATCATCATGAGGATACCACAACCCAAGTGTTGGATTACCCTTCAGATAATGAAAGATCCTCTTTACCCCAATTAGGTGACTTACTTTGGGTTTTGTCTGATATCTGGAACAAAGACACGTGGCATACATAATATCAGGACGAGAAGCTGTAAGGTACATGAGAGATCCAATCATTCCTTGATACATGGTGGCATCGACCAGATCACCATTTTCGTCTGGTGCCACATCGTGATTCGTGGCAAGTGGAGTCCCAGCCGCCGTTGCATTCTCCATGTCAAACCGACTAAGGATATCTCCTACATATTTGGTCTGATGCAGGAAGATACCATGCGGTGTCTGATCTACTTGTAAACCGAGAAAGAACTTCATTTCTCCCATGGCGCTCATTTCGAACTCAGCTTTCATCACAGACTCAAATTCTTTACACAATGCTTCGTTCTTGGAACCGAAGATTATGTCATCCACGTATATCAGCACTAGTAGTAAGTCACCGTCCTTTTCTTTGATGAACAGTGTGCAGTCAATGACCCCTCTGCCAAAACCATGTTTCAGCAGGTGAGTAGAGAGTTTCTCGTACCAGACTCGAGGAGCTTGATGAAGCCCGTACAAAGCCTTGTCCAGTTTATACACTCTATCCCGATGATAAGGATCCTCAAATCCCTCGGGTTGACTGACGAACACTGTTTCCAGGATTTCACCATGAAGGAATGCACTTTTCACATCCAGTTGATAGACTTTGATCTGCATGTAGGATGCATAGGCTAACAAGATACGAATAGCTTCCATCCTTGCCACAGGTGCAAAAACTTCATTGTAGTCAATGCCTTCAACTTGTCTAAACCCTTGAACGACAAGCCGAGCCTTGTTCCTGATTATGACCCCTTGGTCATCTTTCTTACATCGAAGAACCCATTTAGTGCCAATTACTTTTACACCTTTTGGTTTGTCCACAAGTGTCCAGACTCCTAACTTCTTGAACTGAAGAAGTTCTTCTTGCATAGCACTTACCCATGCTTCATCTTTTCAAGCCTCGCTGACTTGCTTTGGCTCAACTTGAGAAACAAAGCATCGATAAGCACCATCGTGTAGGTATCCCTTTTCCATGACTACAGCATAATCAGTTAAGTATAGCTGATTTCTTGTTTGAACTCCCAATAGAATATCTCCTATGATGTTGTCCAGAGGATGATGTACATTAACTCGAGTTCCAGGAGTGGTGGGTACTGCGACTTTAGTATTCAGATTCTGAACCGTTGGAGTATGCGGTTCAGAAGTGTCAGCTGCATCATGATTAGGGGTTATAGAACTTTCAGTAGTTGGTTTCAACTGCTTCATCATCAGAAGAAGCATCACTTACCTCAAACACTCCCCCTGAAGGGCTAGAAGTATCATCTACTGGAACGGATGATGTCAAGTCAGGTATGGGAGCATTCAGAACATCGTACATCATACGTGCAGCTAAGTCATAATCAGAATGGGAAGGAGGTAGGTTGAAGTATTTGAAAAATCCATCATAGTCGAAGAAAAAGGAAGGTCCTTTTCCTGCAGGGGGGTGGTGTATCTTTGAACATCAACATTGCACCATACTTCTACCTAACCAGTTGAGTTATTGTAAACTCGTTTATCTAGTATACTGTATCTAAGGAAGATACCTTCTTCTGCCTTCTCGCAGAACTTCCCAGTCTGTTTCTTCTTTAGCAGCATGCAAGGTGTACCAAATGGTTCCAGATACTCTAAATTGGGTTTCCGTTGTTGGAGCAACTCATAACAAGTTTTTCCATGATGTTTGACTACCAAGACCCAATTTAGAGTGTAACATGCATTAGCTACTGCCTCATTCCAGAATTGAACTGGCAGTTAGGAGTAAGCTAGCATAGTCCTTACTGTCTCTATCAAGCTGTGATTCTTCCTTTCAGTAACACCATTCATTTGTGGAGTGTAAGCAGAGGTAAACTGATGAACAATTCTCTTTTTTCTCGACAGAAGGCCTCCATCCACTGATTCTTGAACTCTGTCCTGTTGTCTAATCGAATCCTTCTGACTTTCAGCTTGTAGAGAGACTCCAATATGGTAACGAGATGTTTGAATGATTCAAATGTCTCTAATTTAGCTTTCAGAAACATCACCCAAGAGAATCTTGAGTAATCACCCGTCACCACAAAGCAGTACAAATCACCTGCTATACTTTTTGTGCTTACTGGGCCAAACAGATCCATGTGTAGAAGGTCGAGAGGAATGTCGATAAATTGACTTTCTTTGCTTTGTGAGGCTTCTTGGTTGGTTTCCCTTTCTTGCAGGCGACACAGAAATCTGGAAGTTAGAAATTCTTGACTGTAACACCATCTACCAGATCGTTCTGAACTAGATGGTTCATCTTCCTAGGATTGATGTGTCCCATTCGCCTATGCTAGGAGACTGAATCTCTTTTTGTTGCTTTTGACAAGAAGCATTGAGTAGTAGACTCAGTTGTGGAGGCTTTTGATAGGTCCAAGACATAAAGGTCGTTATATCTTGAAGCCGACATTAACACTTGTTCCTCCGGGATGACATACTCCTTCTTTAGTATGTAGCATAGCTTGTTGTAAAATACAACCTTGAATCCCTTATCATAGATTTGGGAGACAGAAAGTAAGTTGTTCTATAGTTGCTGAACATAGTTGACCTTGTCAAACTTTACTTTCTCATTCCCACTTCGCCTTGCGTGGTGATATAACCTCCTTTGTTCCCAGCGAATGACACGTGTCCCCCTTTAATTTGCTTGACGTTGAAAAGGATGGACGAATTCCCTGTCATGTGCCCGGACGCCCCACTATCAATAATCCAGGTATTAGTGATAGCGTTGTAGCGGAAACCCTGCACATACAATGAAAATATTAGTTCAGGTTTGGGACCCAAGCCTTAACTGGCTTGGGTGTCCCAGAGGTATCACACATCATGAACTCAACCCACTAACCTTCAAATGTTGAGGGCACATCTTTCTTTTCCTTGTTTTCACTATCAGACACAAGACTTGATTTTTCTTTCCATAAACCAGTTCTGTGTAAGGCCTGTTTGTGGTAAACAGACGACTGGCTTATGGTTTGAACTTTAGGTTCACAAATAATGCTTGATTTAGCTTTAGGTGACACAACTTTGCTTTTAGCTAGTCTGTGTTGACTTTGGTGTTTTGAAGGAGTATTAGATCTTATTTTAGAAAATTTTGGTTTTTCATCATCAAAAAGTTCTATTTTCCTTTTAGGTGTCTGGTAGTAAGGAAAATTTGGAGAGATGTGTCCTCTTTTTCCACAACTGTAGCAAGATCTCCCTTTGACAATATGAGGTAAGCATTACCGAGGGGTTGAGCTTGGTCAGGGGCTGGGTTGTTTCTGTTCACTTTTAGATGTTTCTCCTTCTTTAACAAAATTAATTGTTTTGACATTTGTAACATCTTTTGCTTTCATTTTATTTAAAGTTTGATGACTTGCTGGTTTAGGGTTTGTTGCCTTAGACTGTTTAGGTTCTGAAATAGATGTTTTTGAACTTGACCCTAAGTTAACTTTCTCAATTTTATCAGTCAAGTCTTCAACAGGCATCTTATCTTTTGATACGAAAGTAGTATGCTTCTGTTCAGTGACAGACTTCATGATTTTACCCGTAGAATCTGGATCACTAACCAGAGGAGTAGACACCACATGATCCTTTACCGGGTTATTACTGATTGGTTTACATTTAGTGTTCAAAAGGATAGAATGTGGTGGCTATACTACTTTATACCCCAGACCTTCCCCGCCATTTCGTTCCTTCACTAAGTTTTGAACTATATGTGAAGAGCTTGTCAAACTGTGCAGTTTTTGTTTTAAGGATTCAACTTCTACTTGCAAAACTGCTTTCTCTTTTTTGGTTTCTTCTAAAGAATTTAAATAGAACTTAATATCATTAGATTGATTTGAAGCAACAACTTCGGTTTCCCTTAGTTGTTTCCCTAATAGTTCTATCTTTTCTTTAAAGCTGCACTCATTTTGTTTTAACACATGGTTTGCTTCAATGCAGAGTTGTAAATCATTTACTAGATCATCATTGTGTTCTAATAACCTAGCACACTTAAAATTAATGCTTTCCCTAAATTTATCACATTCAGAATAAGCATGTTTATCGTATAATTCATCTTTAGAATATACTTGTGTAGAACTAGACGAATCAGCCATAAGTGCAATGTCAGATTCTTCGGTGACTTTAGGTTCTGAATTTTCAGCACTCAACTCTTCTTCAACCAAGTGATCAACAACATCCCTAGCTTCTTCGATATCTGAACTTGCATGATCAGCTATGATGTCTCCCTTACATGCAGATCCATCATCCAAGGTATCAACAAATACGACATTGGGTTCACCCTCGGAAACGAACCGGAAGGACCAGTCTTCTCGTTCATCACCTTGTGCAACCAAAGCCTTAGAATCTTTACTTGACGATGCACCAACCTTCTCCTTGTCTTGACTCTTGAACGTGGGAAAAGGATTTCCATTCCAAGTCTTCTTTGGCTTTGTGCACTTACGTTTGAAATGCCATTCTCTCCACAATTGAAGCAAGTAACTTTAGTTTTGTCAAATCCAAACGTAGTGTCTTTAGTTACAACCAAATTTTGCCCCGTCTTCTTTACAAACTTCTTGGTTCTTCTAACAGCACTAGCCAAGGCCCACATTATATCCATGCGTTCTAGCTCAGTTTGATTAACTTGCTCATAATCCTCATCAGCAAGATGATAGTTCCTAATCTTACCAGCAACTAACCCATCATAAGATTGAATAACAGCAGCAAGAAAATCCATATGTTCTTTAGCAACTTCCACGGTGATGTTTCCGAGATTCTTGGTCTTTAACTTGGTAGTATTTGCCTCAGGAATAATATATTGGGTGCTAGTTGACCCTGACATTTTGGTTCCTGAAGAGTTGCTTTAGGAAGGTGCAGAAGAGTTAGACACAAATGCGGTTTGAAGCGGTGCGCCTGATGTAGAAGGAGTTGGAACTGAGTTGTATAGTGTAGGATTCTGAGCATAGGATCCTTTCTTTGACTTGTATTTCTGACGCAACTCTTCCTCCCTCAACTTTAGAATGAAATGATTTATGTCTAAAGTGGCAAGAATGTCGTTTTGCCTTAAATTAGACACAAATGGATCCCATTTGTCTGGCGGACCATCAGCAAAGCTAGAGACTTTATCTTCCATGGATGTGGTCACGCCATGAGTGTGCGACTCACTCATCAAATGATAGAATCTGTCGATGATATCATCTAAGTTCTCCTTTCCAATTGGTGAGAAATTGTTGAATTCCTTCTTGAGAGCTTTTGCCTTTAGTGCTTTCAGAGTTGCATTGCCTTCGTATCTCTTTTCCAAGGCTTTCCATAACTTCTTAGACTGCTTGTTCTCAAAAAACTGATGAAATATATCTTTAGGGATTGAGTGAGTCAACAAGGCATATGCTTTCTTTTCATCATCATGCATAGTCTTCTAGGATTCACTCATTCCTCCCAAAGTAAGCTTTACCCCATTAGCACTGACCGGTACCACGTAACCAGTCTCAATAGACGTCCACAGATTGGGGTCAACTCCATTCAGGTAGATTTCAAACCCCTGTTTCCATGGTGGGTATTCATCCAACGTTAACAGCTTTGGCGGTTTGTTGTGGTTCCCGATCTCACTTTCCAAAAGTAGAAGCTTCTGGATGCGTGAATCCTTTCCAGCAGTAAACGTAGAGAACTGATCTTCTATTTCTTTAAACTTGGTGAACTAAAAACAGGACATATTGACTTATGCGATTGGACAGCCGACTAGTTCAACCGTGCGATTGAAGGATGCGAATGGCTTCAATCGTGTGATTGGATTCAGTCGTGCGAATGAACAAGACGAATGAGGTCAACCGTATGGAATACTTCAACTATGCGAATGAACTGTGCGAATAAGTCCAGTCGTGCGATTGAACTATGCGAATGGGATTCAGTCGTGCGATTGGGCCAATCGTGCGATTGAAGCTGCTGCTGCCAGGAAAAAATCGAATTTTTGAACACTTGACTCAAAATTACGAATTTTCAAGAACCCTAATCTGCCGTATGGGAATAAACGGAACTTTTGACACAGAGACTCGACAAAACCAAGTTTTAACGCGAAAAAGTGTATCTTGTGAATGAAAACGTTAGTTTTGACACCAAAACCAATTGAATCTACGTAAAATCACGAGCTTAAGCTCTGATACCACTTGTTAGGACCGTGTATGTATGGAGTACTAACGGATTCTGCGTGAAACCAGATCAAATAGCGTGGAATTCTATTTGATTGGCGATCCAATCAGTGAGAACGAATAACCCGATCGATCTAACGATGAAACAAACATTAAGAATGGCTTGAAATCGATCAGGAACGATCTATGAACTTGGATTTGCGACTTGGGACGCTCTGGACGGCTAGCGTATGAAGTATTATGAAGTAATTAGAAGTGTTTTGTTTTTCAACGAGTTATGTGCTATTTATAGGTTATCAGTGTTCATTCGTACAACTGAACTATTAGCATTGTTCAGTCGTGCGACTAAAGCATGCGATTGACTCATACGCATGACTGAAGGTTTAGTCGTGCGATTGAACCAATCTTATGTCTCAATCATACGACTGATCCAGTCACTTGGTTCAGTCGTGCGACTGGTCCATAAGCATGGTTCATTCATGCGTATGGGCCATAAGTATGGTCCATTAGCATGAATGTCCACAAGACTAAGTTAAACACATTTCTAAGTTCTTATTGACTTAGAACTGTGTAAAACAACAGCAATTCTTAT
>BJCO01737156.1:0-19119 GCA_018326465.1 Flaveria floridana
TGAAATGAGAATGTATATTTTATCAATTCCGCTGCGTTATTTTACTTAATGTTTATTGTAGTGCGATGAATGACCAACCGTAAGGTGCCCGGGAGCGGGGCCTTACAATGTCACACCCCCAGAACGTTTTACAGCGGAACTTAACACGTGGAATGGTGGTAACGGAAGTTGGAATTTCACCAATGACTATAGTCGAACGGTTTTATATAAGTCAAAGATTACGATTATGAAGTTTTAAACATATTCAAACAAAAGTACAAGAAGTCAAGAGAAAATTTTTATTATAAGGTCTTTTCCTATGAAAAAGACCCAAACATAGATAGTTAGGTCCCATGATCCGCCATCTCCCAACACCATTTGACCCTCCCGAAACAATTTTTCATTATTCCCAATCAGTTTACTTACGAACCTGAAAAGCATGAGGAAAATTAGGTCAACAAGAAGTTGGTGAGCATTCGGGTTTTCAAATTTCAGATCAATATATTTTCACAAACAATATGATGTAAATAAGATAGTAATACAAGTATCATAGACTAGCTAGGTACACGTCATTGCCCCACAACAATCCAAACATATATACTCCCTCACCGTAACCTGACCAGCGCGACTGGTCGTGAGAGCGGGCCCTTCTAACCCGATAGATCTACCCATACAAGCCTGTGGCCTCCCTGAGGTTAATGATTATGGGGGGATTTAGGGGCTTAGCTATATATACATATATTACTAACCTAACTTATACCATCAAAGTTATATTTATTTTCTCATTAATCCATCATATAATAAAATCATGATTTTCCCCCAAAGTGGTTTAAATACAACATTATTTAAAATGGGGCCGAAGTACTCACCTTCAAACAATCGACTTTGAAATTTTTCAGGAAGTCCCGTACCGGTTATTAAAATCCTGAACGCGAATGATTTTCATTAATAATCAAAATTTGATCGTCCGCAAATATGATACTCACCTAACTTTCTTAGAATTTAAGAAATAATTCTTTTATTTTACTACTCAAGAAAGGTTTATTATATATATATATATGCAAAAGAATAAGTTTTTATTTGAATCTTTTGTTAAAATGATGCAGTTTTGTTTTCACTGTTTACATTTTATATATTTATGTATTTGTTATGTTTTTCAGTTTTGATTTTGTTGTTTTGTGTATTATCCTAATAATATTCAAAATAAGTTTTCCTATTAAGCTTTTCAAATATTTTCTTATGCATGTTAAATTCTTAATCAATAAATTTTTAAGTATATTTACATCTACTAGATTCCAATCAAGGTATGTCATGTGGTTTATCTTATTACCTAGTTATTTATTTATTTTAACTTAAGACATGTATAATAAAGATCCATCTAATTTATTTTCTATGATTAGTTTTCACACTTATTCTCATGATCCCTAACGTAGATTCATCAAACTCTTAAAGTCTTCACCTTATATTTTTAGTTTCTTATTAACACAATATTTATTCTTATCATTAGACTTTGCTTGTGTATTTTCCATAATATGCTTGTAATATAGTTTGCATGTAACTTGTTCACTTCCTTATTAACTCTTTAACTAAATTTTTATTTTTTTATAAAGATTCATTTATCTTGATATTTCCATTCATCTTCTTGTCTTTATCATCCAAATAACTTGTCTCATGATTAAATCATTCCCTACTTAAATTTTCTTGCTTAATTCTTCTATTTTTGCATATGATTAATACATAAGTCCTCATATCATTAGGTTTTACTAACATAAGTTCCCATCATATTTTAAATTCCATCTTTTTCCATCTACTTGTTCCATAATCATAGTCTTTCATGCTTACCCCAACAGGAATACTTCTTCCATAATTCCTTCAACATACATTCTTATAATGCTAGACCTTCACCATAACTAGTCACTTTTATGTTCAAATCAGATTATTCACCCCCTTTCCAACTACATTTTGAACATTTATATTCACTTTTACAAATCATTGTATGGAAGAGTTAGGGTTTCTCAAAATTTAAGTCTTGATCATCCATGCATGTAAGAAAAAGGATGTTTCAAATCAATGTAAGTTTATGTTGGTAACTTTGAATCTTAGGTGATGATGTTTCCCAAGTTAACACTCAGTTTTTCTAATCCCCGAACGTCAAAACCCATCTTCATTCGTGAGGCTGCCCCGTTCCTCTCGGTTTCAAATGGTAGGAACAAAATGTTGAATCTTCAACCCGGTTCTTTGAAAATGATGGCCGTGTGGTTCGGTGGTGCTCGTGGTGGTGTTGTTCATCGGCCGAGAGAGAGAGAAAGAAGGTGGTGAGGGTGACCCCGGGCAGTGGCGGTGGTTGGGGTTGAGTGGTGGTGGTGCGGCCTATGGAAAGAGGAAAGGAGAGGAGAGGAGAGGGAGATGGAGAGGTGAAGTGTGTGTGTGTGTTTGAAAAATGGAGTGTTAAAGTGTATTTAAGATGTGTGTGTCCATGTGTATTTTCTCAAGAAATTTTGGCTGACAAAATATTCTCTCATCATTATTCTCCTTTCATTATTATTATTATTATTATTTATTTTTTTATATAATAATATAAATATGTATCTAACAATACTAAATGTAAATAATTGTAAAACTAAGTCTAGATCAGAATTTTACAAATACGTGAGTAATTATTAACTTATATATGTACGACGTAAAAATGTATTTATTATTAAGTTTATTGATACAGGTATTTACCTGGGTTTTGATCGGGTGTTACAGTCTCCCCTCATTCAAGAAATTTCGTCCCGAAATTTTCACACCGCAGTATACGTTCCGGGTTTTGTTTTAAACAAATGAGGGTACTTTTGCTGCATTCGGTCCTACCATTCCCAAGTAAATTCAGGTCCTCGCTTAGAGTTCCATCTAACCTTGACTAGCTTAATTTGACTTCGTCTGAGCTTCTGAATCTTCCAGTCTAGTATCTCTATAGGTTCTTCGACAAAGTGGAGTTTATCGTTGATATATACCTCATCCGATGGAATGACCAGTGATTCGTCAGACATACATTTCTTTAAATTGGACACATGGAATACATTATGCACATCTCCAAGCTCTCCTGGAAGTTTGAGTCGATAAGCATCCCAATTCGCTCTATAATCTCAAATGGTCCAATGAATCGGGGGTTAACCTTTCTTCATCTACCAAATCTCATAACTCCCCTCCATAGGGATACATTTAGAAATACTCTGTCCCCTACTTGGAATTCCAATGGTTTTCTCCGAACATCCGCATAACTTTTCTGTCGGCTATTGGCAGCTTCTAATCTTTTTCTAATCTGGTTGATCTTCTCGGTTGTTTCCTGTATGATTTCTGGTCCTGTCAGTTTTCTTTCTCCAATGTCTGCCCAACACAGAGGGGAACGACATTTTCTCCCGTACAATGCCTAAAATGGGGCGGCTTTAATGCTTGTGTGAGAGCTATTGTTGTATGATAACTCGACTAATGGTAAGTGAGTGTCCCAATTCCCACCAAAGTCAATCACACATGTTCTTAATAAATCCTCCAATGTCTGAATAGTCCTCTCTCTTTGACCGTCTGTTTGGGGATGATATGCTGTACTAATGTCTAATCGTATCCCCATGGCTTCGTGTAAGGATTGCCAAAATCTCGAGGTAAACTGACCGTCTTGATCTGAGATGATTGATATTGGTACACCATGCTTTGACACAACTTCCTTAATATACAAGTTGGCTAACTTAACCATATTGTACGTTTCTTTCATGGGTTGGAAGTGTGCAGAATTGGTCAAACGGTCGACTATTACCCAAATCGTATCATGTCCGTTTGTCGGTCTTGGTAGTTTTGTTACAAAATCCATGGCTATGCACTCCCATTTCCACTTTGGAATTACCGGTTGCTGCAGAAGTCCAGACGACCTTTGGTGTTCTGCTTTGACTTTAGAACAAGTCATGCATTTGCTCACATAGGTTGCTATGTCACCTTTCATGTTAGGCCACCAGTAGTATTCTTTTATATCACGATACATCTTGTCTGACCCCGGATGAATTGAGTATCTTGACTTATGGGCTTCGTCTAGGATTATGTTGCATAATTCTCCGAATTTTGGAACCCATAACCGGTTGGCAAAATGCATCAAATTCTCAGAATCTGGAATTAGTTGTTTGATCATTCCTCGCAGGTCTTCCCTTGTTTGGTTCTCATCCTTTAATGCCTCGGTCTAAGCTTCGTGAATCTGAGTGGTGAGGTTCGAGTGTATGGTCATTTCCGATGCTCGCACACGTAATGGTTTTTCTCTTTCCTTTCTACTGAGTGCATCTGCAACTACATTGGCTTTCCCTGGGTGATATCGAATGTCACAGTCGTAATCATTAAATAATTCAACCCACCAATGTTGCCTCATATTTAAATCCTTCTTATTAAGAATATGTTACAAGCTCTTATGATCAGTGTATACTACACATTTGGTTCCGTCTAAGTAATGCCTCCAGATTTTTAGAGCAAAAACTATAGCTCCTAGCTCCAAATCATGGGTAGTGTAGTTCTTTTCATGCACTTTTAATTGTCTTGATGCGTAAGCAATCACCTTATCCATCTGCATTAGCACACATCCAATACCCAGACACGAAGCATCACAATACATTACAAACCCATCTGTCCCTTTTTTGTAACAACAAGATAGGTGCACTACTCAGATTTTGCTTCAACAACTGGAATGCTTCCTCCTGAAAACTACCCCACTCGTATTTCCGGTCCTTTTAGGTTAATAGAGTTAAGGGCTCAGCTATTTTGGAGAAATTTTCAATAAATCTACGATAGTATCCAGCTAATCCTAAGAATTGCCGCACTTCTGTTGGAGACTTTGGTGCTTCCCAATTCTTTATCACTTCGATTTTTGCGGGGTCTACATGGATACCTCCCTTGTTTATAACATGCCCAAGGAAATGAACTTCCCGCAACCAGAACTTGCATTTTGAAAATTTTGCATATAACTTTTCTTTCTTTAACATTTCCAAGATTAGTCATAGGTGATGCTCATGGTCTCCTCAGGATTTTGAGTATACTAGGATATCATCAATAAATACTGTTACAAATTTATCCAAGTACGGCTTGCAAACTCTATTCATGAGGTCCATGAACACTTCTGGCGCATTGGTTAATCCAAACGGCATTACTAAAAACTCATAGTGGTCGTAGCGAGTTTTGAAGGCTGTTTTCGGAACGTCTTCTTCTGCTATCAACAACTGATGATAACCGGATCGTAAATCAATTTTTGAGTAGTAGCTGGATTCTTGTAGTTGGTCAAACAGATCATCTATTCTTGGTAATGGGTATTGATTCTTTATGGTGAGCTTATTTAATTCTCGGTAATCGATACACATTCTAAAAGATACGTCCTTCTTTTTGACAAATAGTACTGGCGTACCCCACGGGAAAAAACTTGGCCGGATAAATCCCTTATCTAGCAATTCCTGTAATTGTTTCGACAACTCTTGTATTTCAGAGGGTGCTAGCTGATACGGTGATTGGGCAACGGGGGCTGCTCCGGGTACCAGTTCTATTCGAAATTCGATCCGTCGTTGTGGAGGTAATCCTGGTAAATCCTTGGGAAATACTTCTGGGTATTCTTGCGTAACAGGAATATCCTTGATCTTTTGTTCCTCTTTATTTATGTTAGTGGCCTTTATGAGGAAAGCCGGGTATCCTTTGTTTAAGTATTCATAAGCCCGTATAACGTTGACAACTTTTGGGGAAGGCTTCCCTTTGTCGCCTTGCACGATCAGAATTTTACCGCTGGGAGTCGGCAACCGAATAATTTTTCCAGAACAAACGACTTCGGCATGGTTTCAAGAGAGCCAGTCCATTCCAACAACGACATCAAAGCTTCCAAGTGTAACAGGTAAGAGATCGATGTTGAATGAATGGTCGTTAAGTCGTATGGTACAATTCTTGATCATATTATCAGATTCTGTTTCTTTCCATTAGCTAATTCAATTATGTATTTCTATTCAACTTTCAAGGCTTCTTTCCTAGTAACGGTTCAAATTCTATTGACACAAAGCTTAAATCAGCACCGATGTCAAACAATACGGATGCATATTGATTATTAATAAGAAACGTACCGCTAACAACCGATGGTTCCTGGCGTGCTTCCTTCGCATTCATCTCAAAAGCTCGACCCCCGGCCTTGACTTCTCCCAACTTAGGACGATCTCTCTTAAAATGTCCTACGTTTCCGCATTCGAAACAAGCCTGACTATTCCTTACCATCTTCTCGATTGGTTTAGACCTGCAATTTTGACTTAGGTGGCCAAATCTCTTGCAGATTGAACAGATTCGATATTCACCATTATGAGAGTACCCACACTTGTTACATCTCCCCGGCGGTCCTCGATTCTCCCTGGTGTCCCTTGAGGTTGTTACGTATGCCTTCCCAGGTCCTTACATAAAACTCTTTTTATTGCTTCTTAAATCTCTGTGATTTCCATTCTGTTTCCTCTTTCCATCATACGACCTCCTTTCAGTTTCAACAACCTTTTTCTCAGTCTCCCATACCTTCTTACTGGCTTCTCCCTTTTTACTCAGCACTCCACTACGCACCGCATCGTCGGTTAAGGTGTGCGCAATGGTTATGGCACTCTGAATGGTTGTAGGGTTAGATGTTGTAACACTGCTTCGGATTTGTGGTGCTAATCCCCATATATACCTCTCTATTCGAACATATTCTTGTGTAACCATTCGAAGTACTAGTCTTGCAAGATCATTGAACACGGATGTGTATGCTTGGATTTCGGCACCCTCCATTGTGAGATTCCAGAATTCCGTCTCAAGTTTCTACAACTCACTTTGCGGGCAGTACTCGCGAAGCAACATTTCTTTCAACTATTCCCAAGAGAGTTCATAAGCATTTGTGTCACCCAAAATTTGGCATTGGGAATTCCAGCAAGATAATGCTGCATCTTGGAAGGAGCAGGTTGCATACTTCACCTTTTAATCGTCGGAGCAATTGCTTTTGGCTATGACGGTCTCCATCCTCTCAATCCATCGAACAATGTCCAATGGTCCTTCCACACCGGTGAAAGTTCTTGGATTACACCCTTGGAATGTCTTATACGAACATCCCAATATCTGACCGCCAGTTGAATTTCTAGGATTTCTATCAGATCCGAAGCCATTATTACCACCAATGCCAATACCACTGCCAGAACCAATATTCGATCCATTTCCTATTCCGTTTCTGTGGTTATTATTTGTTCCACCGCGTACTCTGCCTAAGCCTATGGCTATGTTGGCATCGTGCTGCTCTAGAGCTATCTTGACATGCTACGGTATTAGTTGAGCAAGATCTTCCACAGTCGTAGGCAGGTTGGCGTTCCCGCTTAATGACATAGTTCATGTTCTTGGTGGCATACCTTATTACTATCACATAAAACAGATAATGGTTTAAGGATGGTATGATCTTAATGCGTTGATATGATTCATTGATAAACCTCAGATACGACTACGTGGTCATTTTTATTATATATCATTATCCAAGTATCACAATCATTAAAAAAATAACATAACGATAATCATTGTATTTAAAGAAAAACATAATTTCATTCATCAAACATAACCATCCTAGTCAACCATACGATCAGGTTTCACAACAAAACCTCATTCAAAAGTAACTAAACATTCTTGTTCAACAAACATCACAATCACTGAAATGGGACTGCACTGCAGTATGCATCAGATAAGCAACCATCATCAGGCAAACGTGGCCACTTTCATGGTAGCCTCAACTCTCTCCTCGATCACCACTGCTTGCTATTGTGCCATGACTGCTACTGCCTCTGCCACCTCAACTCTTTGCTTTGCTTAGTTAGCTTATTCCTAGTCTCCAAAAGACTAGCTTCCACTTCAGATACTCGAAAATGAACTTGGTGAAGCGCATTATCCCCTAACATCAATTATTCTTTAGTAGCCATCAGTTTCCCGTCTAATGCCTGATCAAACTCCTCCTGCACTTTCAGCTTATCCTGCATGATGAATAACTCTTCCTCAAAGTGAATACAGCGAGCAGTCAAGATCATCATCATCTGCTCCATGGACCCGCCAGCAATGTAGATACCATGCGGTGCAATGGAAGATTCCCCTACCTCGAAGGTGGAAGGAACTCCATCCACGGATGCCCATTTCCTCATGGTGCTCCTGATCCAATCCCATTGCTCTGCTGCTACTCTGGCTCTCCTAGGCTTGGGAGTCTCGTGCGTCTTGCTGATATCTCGAGCAATCTCCTTCGCCTTTCTCTTTTTCCTCCACTCGTATACCAACCGAATCTGCGATAGGTGCTGCATAGAAGGAATAGGAGCAGTAGGAGTAATAACTGTCAAAGATGCATCTGTTCGGGTCACATAGTCATAATCTCCATCATCATGGGTCTCCTTGGCTGGAATGGCTCCAGACTGTCCCCTTGGCTCAGTATTGGTTTGAGCCCCCGGGATCAGCTCCAAAGCAGCTGCAACCTATGCAGGACCCTCATCATCAAACTCAGATATGCATCAATTCCCCGAGTTCTCCATACCTGGTTGCATCCCAATGGCAAAATATGGTCGATTACGCTGGTACCAGGACATAGGTGATCTATGTCGAGAGGGAACCTCAGTGCTGCTACAGATGTCTACGATATCATCTCTATCGGTCTGTCTGGCCATCTACACAAAAATTATATATATGTGCACTATTACTGTAATCATAGTGCTACTATCATAAATCAGGCAATTACATGAAATTTAAACATCAATTTCTTATATTAAACTTTTACACCCCTTTTTCGTTTAGTATAGCATTCTCGGGAATGACAAGATTGCTCGGGACCTCTCTTTTTTTAATTATTATTATTACCAGTTATAGTCTAGTTTTTTTTCTGAAAATTTACTAGTTTCGCTATAACCATCGGCTCTGTACCAACTTCTGTCACACCCCCAGAACGTTTTACAGCGAAACTTAACACGTTGAATGGTGGTAACGAAAGTTGGAATTTCACCAACGACTATAGTCAAACGGTTTTATGTAAGTCAAAGATTACGACTACAAAGTTTTAAACATATTCAAACAAAAGTACAAGAAGTCAAGAGCAAATTTTTACTATAAGGCCTTTTTATATGAAAAAGACCCAAACATAGATAGTTAGGTCCTATGATCCGCCATCTCCCAACACCGTTTAACCCTCCCGAAACAGTTTTTCATCATTCCCAATAAGTTTACTTACGAACCTGAAAAGCATGAGGAAAACTAGGTCGACATAAAGTTGGTGACCATTCAGGTTTTCAAATTTCAGATCAATATATTTTCACAAACAATATGATGTAAATGAGATAATAATATAAGCATCATAGACTAGCTAGGTACTATGATTATTTCCGGTCATAAGTCCATAATCAAGCCAAGAAACACGTCGTTGCCCCACAACAATCCAAACATACTTACTCCCTCACCGTAACCTGACCAGCGTGACTGGTCATGAGAGCGGGCCCTTCTAACCCGATAGATCTACCCATATAAGTTTGTGGCCTCCCCGAGGTTAATGATTATGGGGGGATTTAGGGGCTTAGCTATATATACATAT
The DNA here is from genome assembly GCA_018326465.1 of Flaveria floridana. Taxonomy (NCBI): domain Eukaryota; kingdom Viridiplantae; phylum Streptophyta; class Magnoliopsida; order Asterales; family Asteraceae; genus Flaveria; species Flaveria floridana. Next base: position 9,578 of record BJCO01737156.1, read on the forward strand.
ATTACTAATCCAACTTATACCATCAAAGTTATATTTACTTTCTCATTAATCCATCATATAATAAAATAATGCTTTCCCCCCAAAGTGGTTTAAATAAAACATTATTTAAAATGGGGCTGAAGTACTCACCTTCAAACAATCGACTTTGAAAATTTTCAGGAAGTCCCGTACCGGTTATTAAAATCCTGAACGCGAATGATTTTTATTAATAATCGAAATATGATCGTCCGCAAATATGATGCTCACCTGACTTTCTTAGAATTTAAGAAATAATTCTTTTATTTTACTACTCAAGAAAGGTTTATTATATATATGCAAAAGAATAAGTTTTTATTTGAATCTTTTGTTAAAATGATAAAGTTTTGTTTTCACTATTTACATTTTATATATTTATGTATTTGTTATGTTTTTGAGTTTTGTTTTCGCTGTTTCGCGTATTATCCTAATAATATTCAAAATAAGTTTTCCTATTAGGCTTTTCAAATATTTTCTTATGCATGTTAAATTCTTAATAAATTATTTTTTAAGTATATTTACATCTACTAGGTTCCAATCAAGGTATGTCAAGTGTTTTATCTTATTACCTAGTTATTTATTTATTTTAAATTAAGACATGTGTGATAAAGATCCATCTACTTTATTTTCAATGATTAGTTTTCATACTTATTCTCATGATCCCTAACCTACATTCTTCAAACTCTTGCAGTCTTCATCTTATATTTTTAGTTTCTTATTAACACAATATTTATTCTAATCATTAGACTTTACTTATATATTTTCCATAATATGCTTGTAATATAGTTTGCATGTAACTTATTCACTTCCTTATTAACTCTTTAACTAATTTTTTATTTTTTTATAAAGATTCATTTATCTTGATTTCTATTCATCTTCTTGTCTTTACCATCCAAAGAACTTGTCTCATGATTAAATCATTTCCTACTTACATTTTCTTGCTTCATTCTTCTATTTTTGCATATGATTAATACGTAAGTCCTCATATCATTAGGTTTTACTAACATAAGTTCCTATCATATATTAAATTTTCCATCTTTTTCCATCTACTTGTTCCATAATCAAAGTCTTTCATGCTTACCCCCATAAGCATACTTCTTCCATAATTCCTTCAACATACATTCTTACACTGCTAGACCTTCACCATAACTAGTCACTTTTAAGTCCAAATCAGATTATTCACCCCCTTTCCAACTACATTTTTAACATTTATATTTGCTTTTATAATCCATTTTACGTAAGACTTAGGGTTTTCTCAAAATTTAGGTCTTGATCATCCATGCATGTAAGAAAAAGGACGTTGTAAATCAATGTAAGTATATGTTGGTAACTTTGAATCTTAGGTGATGATGTTTCCCACGTTAACACTTGGTTTTTCTAACCCCGAAACGTCAAAAACCATCTTCTTTCGTGAGGCTGCCCCGTTCCTCTCGGTTTCAAACAGTAGGAACAAAATGTTGAATCTTCAACCGGGTTCTTCGAAGATGACGGCCGTGTGGTTCGGTGGTGGTCGCGGTGGTGTTGTTCCTCGGCCGAGAGAGAGAGAAAGAAGGTGGTGAGGGTGACCGAGAGGTTGGAGGATGTGGGAAAGGTGTCGTTTAGTGTCGACCGAGAGGTTGGCTGACAAAATATTCTCTCATCATTATTGTCCTTTCAGCATTATTATTATTATTATTTATTTTTTAATATAATATATATCAGTATATAGCTAACAAAATACTAAATGTAAATAATTGTAAAACTAAGTCTAGATTAGAATTTTACAAATAGGTGAGTAATTATTAACTTATATACGTACACGTAAAAATGTATTTATTATTAAGTTTATTGATACAGGTATTTACCTGGGTTTTGACCAGGTATTACACTACAACCATATCATTAGCCTTCTAATATTCAATTATCATCTAAATATTTAAGGCAAAACCTTCAATTAGGCCATCCAACAACCTCAAATAAGAAAGTAACTAAATATAACTTCATAAAACGCTTAAACCGAAAACAAGCGCTTGAAACAGTTAAGAAAGATCAAATAACATAAAAACACACTTATTACAGTAGCCAAATCCACTAAAAATTATAAAAACTATTATAAGTGATTATGATACAAAAGTCCCAAACTTAGGGGTCAGAATTATAAATCTAGCAAAGTTAAGGGACCAATTTTGCCAAGCGAACAAACGAAGGCAAAGTAGTTCGATTACAATTACATTAAAAACAACCATCTTTCTTCTATGTCTTAGATCCCGTGGTTGATAGACCATACTTCCTTTTTGCCTCATTGAAACCTTACTGTTTTAGGATTATACCACACCTATAAGAACCAAAAATGATTACAACTTATGAGATAAAGGTTTAACGAATAAACAAATTAAGTGTACTAACCAAACCCTAAGGATACGAAATAAGATTATGCATACATAAAGTAACACCTACCAAGCTAAGATATACAAACAGAAACCGTAGGGGATGGATTTAATTAATCTAATAAATATAGAACTAACTCATTTTAAATGAACATAGGAATCCTCACAGGCGGTAGCATCCAAACCCTACCAACCAACCACGTGATCAACCACAAGTGAGTCTCGTGAATCCCCTTTTTTGGGTGAAATAATTCTCATTAAATATTATGATTATGATATTATAGTGCAATACTACTTGCTCTTGTCCTCTATCGGAGTGCAATCATTAACTTCATTAGGAGCCACTTGATTTATGGATAGTACTATTTGGGGAATCCCCCGCACACAATGGGCCCTTTATGTAGAGAACCCCCCCCCCCATTGAGATTCAATAATCAGTGTGTCACAAATTAGTTCCATTTAACCATGCTTAGCAGGGCACACTTAAACCCAACCATCTAGTAGTAACGGGTTAGGGGTATTTTTAGCACTCGGGCGGGAAAGTGCGGGTCAGCCTTGATTGTGATACATTCTATAGTGCATCATAGTACTTACATTATGGTTGTTATTATTATCAAAATTATTGAATATTATATTGTCATGAGGAGTAACGTGTCTTAAACTCATGGGCTCACCAACATTATGTTGACGTATTTTGAGTGTGTATTTCAGGTGATGTGTAATTGACAGGTGTCAAATGGATTGGTGCCACCTTAGATGGACCCTTGAAGACTAAGCCATTGACCTATCCACCTTTCCATTTATGAACAATTAAATAAATATGTATTATTCAGATCCTTTAGATAATTTAATGTATGAGTATTTGGAACATTGTAATGATTAAGTTTGGATTTATTCAATGGTGGAGCTTGAGCGAAAGATTGGGGGCGGGGGCGAAAGTAAACTATTTTAGGGGAGTGGACTCTATATTTATTAAAAAATTTCCACTAGAGGACAAAAAAATTACACTAAATTTACAGTACTGACCAAAAAAACAGGGGGGGCGGCCCCTATGAAGCTTTGCCTTTAGATTTATTTATTTCCGCTGCATTGTGATGATATCAGTCGATCACGGCTAGACCCGGTCAATGGGGTGTGACAGAAGAGGGTAAAGATTCTTTATTGTAACCTTGTTCAGTTCCATAAAGTCAATGCACATCTGAAAGGTTCCATCATTCTTCTTTACGAATAACATAGGTGCTCCCCAAGGTGAAGAACTAGGGCGTATGAACCATTTGTCTAATAGTTCCTACAACTGTTTCGATAATTCCTAAAGTTCGTTCAATGCCGAGCGATACGGCACCCTAGCGATAGAGGCAGCTCCTTGTGTCAACTTGATTTAAAACTCTACTTGCATGTGTGGAGGAAGACTAGTCAAATCCTCTGGAAACAATTCAGGGAAGTCCTTAACAATAGGAATGTTGTCTATTCGTTTCTCCTCTACGGTCTTTTCAGGGACTAAGGCTAGAATTACCAAATGCCTTTTTCTCTGGCACTTTTGAGCCTTCATGTAAGAAATGATGCCCACCACAGCACCACTCTTGTCACCTTCCACCGTGAGTATCTCTCCATTAGGAAGAGGAAGTCGAATGAGTTTCTTACGATAAATGATTTCGGCTTGGTTCCTAGACAAGCAATCCATACCGACAATGACATCAAAACTACCAAGAATAATAGATAGATGGTCAATATCAGAATCATGCCCAGAAAGACTTATCTTACAACCACGGTATATATGAGTAGCTTATATAATCTTACCATTAGCTATTTCTATAGTGTAGTTTGAGTCTAAGGCTGTGGATGTAACATCTAGTAATCGACTATACTTTTGAGAAATAAAACTCCTATCAACACTAGAATCAAACAACACAGAAGCAAAACAACCATTGACAGGAAATTACCATTTACAATAGAAGGGTCATTACGAATGCTCTACCCTTGGCACCACCATTTCCATTGCCGATACCACCATTGTCCTTTTGATTTTCAGCACCATTTCCACCACCATTTTTCTTCTTGAGTTTTGGGCAATTTCTCTTCAAATGACCGGGTTGACCACACTCATAACAACCTTTTTGTTCATCTTACTATGGTGGTTGTTTGGCTGTTATGTTCACACGACAGTTTTTGGTAGCGTGGCCAAACTTACTGCATTTTTCACTGGTATTCTTATTGCATAGACCGTTATGGTGGTAATCGCATTTGTTGCACTTAGGCAGCGTCCCAGTATAACCACCACTGTGTTGAGATGATGAATAAGATTGGTTGAACGTGCGCGAGTTGTCAAACCTCTTAGATTGTTGTGGCTGTTGCTGAGATGTACCTTGCATGTTATTAGAACTAGACTCTTACTTTCCTTGTTGTTCCTATCAGAAGTAGTTTACGAAGAACCACGTGTGGGTAGCTTACCTTGCACGACAGCCTGGTCTGTCATCTTATGGGCCAGTCTGATTGCTTTTTGTATGGTGTTTGGTCGAGAAGCAGCGACCATCTCTGGATTTCTAGAGCTAATCCATACAAGTATCCTTCAATCCTCAAGGAAGGAGGGTTAACCATGTTGTGGCATAGTGTAGCGAGCTCATGAGAGCGAGTAGTGTATGCCTCGATCTCAGAACCTAACATCTTCATATTCCAAAATTCTATCTCCAATTCTGCACCTCATCACGAGAGCAGTATTCCTCCTTCATCAAGTTCTTAAAATCCTCCCAGGTGGTCTGATTGGCGATTTCTACACCTAGCATCTGCACTTGGGTGTTCTACCAATACAAAGAAGCTCCATCCAACCTACTAGTGACATACTTCACCCGACTTGCCACCAGGCAATTGCACATTTCAAACACTGATTCGAGCTTCTCGAAGCATCTCAGGAGACCTACAGCTCCTTCCACTTCCGTGAAAGGTTGGGTTTGCAGTCCAAAAAGGACTTGAAAGTACAAACCCCTTGACTTGCAACAGATTTAGATTAGGGCTTCAGAATTCTAACGAGTGTTATAATTTAACAGGATTGACAGAGCGTTAACATCAGGAATGAATTTGGTATTACTTATCGATCGGAGCCGGCTGTGGGTGAGGGTTGTGGTTGGCCAACGAATCAGCCACATGTTGCATAATTAGTGCGGCTAGTTCAGCTGGTGTCATGTTTATGGTACCACGACTGTAACACCCGGTTATTTTCTTTTAAAGCCAAAGAAAGAAGAAGAAGAAAGAAAAAGAAAGAAAAGAAATAAAGCCCAAAGTCGAGGGACCAAACTTGCCAAAACGGGAGAAGGTTTGGAAGAGTGGGGGGGATTAAGAGGGGGAACAGCCCACACCCTCCCCGACACTCACAAAATTCAGCCAAGAGAGAAGAGAGGGAGAAAAAGGGGTTTCAAGCTTTGGTTTTCTTGGTTTCGAGAGTAAAAGTTGAGGTGTAGCAGGTTAGATTGAAGCTCTACTCGATGGTGCTGTTTGGGTGAGTTCTAGGACCCCTCTTTTAAATGTTTTCAACTGATTTGAGGCTAGAACACATAGTAAAACCCGTTTTAAAGTATATGAGTTGAACCCGTGTGTGGGTGCTTGTGTGTCATTCGAATGGGTTTTGATTTCGAGCTTGTGTATGCTTGAATGGTGTTGTGGTATGTGTTTCTAAGGTTTAGGATGGTTGAATCGAGCTTAGAATAGGTTTGGGAGGGCTTGGAGGCCGAAAATGGCAGATTGGGTTCGGGATGAACTACATTCTGCACACAGCTAGGGCTATGCGACTGGAGGTCATGCAACCGAAAGGAATGCGACTTAGGTCCATACGCATATGAGTCATGCGACTGAGGTCCATACGCATGTGAGTCGTGCGACTGAGGTCCATACCCATGTGAGTCGTGCGACTGAGGGTCATTCGCATGGGATTCATGCAACCGAGGTTCATCCACATTAGTCTCCATCCGTGTAGGGTCCAATCGCCTGGTGTTCATTCACCTAAGTGTTCAGTCACCTGGGACGCCATGTGACTGAAGGGTGTCCATACGCCCAAATAGGGCTCGGGTGCCCGAGAGAACATAGTCTAACCTTCTGACTTTCGGGGAGATGTGTAGAGGTAAGCTTTGACATTGGAGGTTCCCGGGATTCCTTTAAGTTGGGTAGGTATGATATATGATTGATGCCTATGCATGATGATGATGTGTGATTGATGATGATTATATATGATTGTATAATACGTTCCTTATTCGTATGATGACGTGACTTTACGTGGTGTGATTATGATAATGAACATAAAGTATTATCTTAATGAAGCGAAAGACCTAAAGTAATAAAAATGGAACATAATGAACGCGCGAATGAAACTCTTGTAAGCAAATAAAAGGAGGTTTACAACTCTTTGTGAGTTGATAGCTCAACTGTGTGTTATAACGTGCGATTTTAACCAATGAGGGTTCACACACAGGGGGACCAGTCTAGGTGACTGAACCCATAGTACGAATGAGATATTTGTCATTCGACCCCAGTCTTTGTGCCAATTAGAAATGAGGCTTCGTGCCCGGAATGGTGGTTTCGGACCACGGGCTTTGTGCCAATTAGAAATGAGGCTTTGTGCCCCGAATGGTGGTTTCGGACCACGGGCTTTATGCCAACCGGCTTTGTGCCAATTAGAAATGAGGCTTCATGCCTGGAATGGTGGTTTCGGACCACGGGGTTTATGCCAATCGGCTTTGTGCCAATTAGAAATGAGGCTTCTTGCACGGAATGGTGGTTTCGGACCACGGGCTTTATGCCAACCGGCTCTGTGCCAATTAGAAATGAAGCTTCATGCCCGGAATTGTGGTTTCGAACCACGGGCTTTATGCCAACCGGATTTGTGCCTAGAATGGTGGCTTCGGGCCACGGGCTTCGTGCCAATTAGTAAAGGAGCTTTGTGCTCGGAATGGCGGTTTCGGACCACGATAGGAGAAAAGCCTGACAGGATCTAGAATTAGTACGAAACGAGCGAGGTGATAAAGTATGAAACGAACTAAGTGACAAAGAATGAAATGAACGTTAACGAAAGATAGTGATAAAGTACAAGACGAACGTCAACGAAATATAATAAGAAATTACGAAACGGGATCCTTGTCATTCGACCTCAGAAATCGTGATTGCGTGCCATGAGGAGGGTAAAGCATGACAGGATCTAGATAGAAGTGAAAGATAATAAATGATGTATGAAAGGTGCGATAAGTACGAAATGTGCGATATGTACGAAACGAACGATGATGAAGATAATAACTATTACCTTGATGTACGTATGATGTGTGATCACGTGCGATAGTAAAGAAAATGTTTTAACAAATGAAAGGAAATATAATGTTTTATAAAACTAGAACTCACTCAGCAATGCTGACTTTTTATTTGTTTCCAGTTGGCATGTAATGTTGCTAAGGATGGCACGGGGCGGCTACTCGGCTCATTTTTGGATGGCATGCTTTTGTATAACGTTTTTTCATTGTATTACGATCGAACAATATTTTGTAATGAATGATGTATTATTTGGCAAAAGCAGTTATTAATATATGGAAGGATGTATTATTCTACTGCAATGTCTTAAACAAAATGAGCAATTTATGTGCAATGAATGACCAACTGTGGGGTGCCCGGGAACGGGGCCTTACAACGACCATGACCATAACCACAACCACAACCACGACCACGACCACGACCACGACCACGTCCGCGTCCAAATCCAGACATTCTTAACAATTAAACATATGAAAGTAAGTAAATGTGCAACATATCAAATCCATTTAAGTATAAGCAATTAAAACAATTTAGCACACACATAACTAAATGTTTAAATAATAAGTTCTGATAAAATAAATTGTAAGTATGTCTACAATTAATGAAACCAAATCTCAAAATTTAAAAACAACAGTCGGATGGGAAACAACTCTTCCCATATAGGTGTCAAATGAATGAAAGTCTAATAAACAAATAAAATAAAAGAACAAGAAAATCTATGAGTATCAACAGATCCGGTGCTATTCTCTGGCTCGTCCTTAGGCTGCTCCTCAGGTTCTTCTTTAGGATCCTCTTCTGGCACCACCTCAGGTTCCTCTTCTGGATCTTCTTCAACAGGCTTCAGCACCATATTCAGTGCGTTGACTAGGCCTTCAAGAGTATTGAGGCGCTGACCATACGCTGCGATGTCCACTTCATCACCACCTACACGTTCAATTAGGTCAGTAACACGGCCCACATGGGTGTTATGACGATCGATCAGTACGTTGAGTAGCCTCCTCAACTCTTTGATTTCTCCCATTGCTTCCCGCATTCCCTTCTTCAGTGCTCGACATGCAGAGTGGCTACCATAGTAGTCATGGCTTACTCTTAAGGATAGGTAAGAGGAGGTAGGGTAGGGGCATAAGGATTCCTATATGGGGCGGACCTAGTCGGGGCTAATGTTCAGGAGGTAGAGGAACATGTTTCTCCTGAATCAGCATGGTCATGTAATGAGGGTAGTACTGCCATCGGTGAATTGAGGCTGAGAACTCACCGTATAAGCACACCAGCTCAATAATGCAAGCCCAAGTAGTTAGGTTAACGAATAACCTGAATACACATTTAAATTTAGTTAATATATGTTAACTTTAATAATTAAACTATACGGTTTCATGTTTAGCACGGCTACAATGCAAGTCATCGGTCTTCCCCCATTCACATGCAAGCATAATCATACGCAAACTCACACAAGCATAAAGCCCAATATTCATATATAGTCTGGATCATACATGAAAGTATTATTTATATATTTCTAATTATAAATACTTTTTATAATAAACTCATATATTTAATAAAACATTACCCACAGCTCACAAATTTCTTAATGACCCATACGTACACATTCATGATAAGTCATATAAACATGAATTCACACCCCCTAATATATATATATATATATATATATATATATATATATATATATATATATATAAACACACACACACACACACACATATATATATATATATACATATATATATACAGAATGACATTCAGTTGAGAACCATAAATCTTCAGAGAACCAGAAAGAACCACTTTAACTCTTATACTATTTATTAAATAAATATATCAAAATGTTTGTAATTTTACTACTTTTAAGATAAATTTTTAAAAATC
>BJCO01737157.1:0-19682 GCA_018326465.1 Flaveria floridana
TATGTATGTATGTATATATATGTATGTATATATATATATATGTATGTATATATATATGTATGTATGTGTGTGTATGTATGTATGTAAAAAATACAAAAAACACTATAAGATATGTAACATAACTACAAGATCTTGGATTACTAGTTTATGATTTCTCTCATTTATATCATCCGAAACCATGATCCTTTAACTGTCTCATTTTGGTAATTTTGAAGAGAGGGAAGTTTGGTAATTTTGAAGAGAGGGAAAGGAATTTGAAAGATTCTCTTTATTGAAACAAACAATGATGAAGTATTAAACAGGGTAATTAGTCTTTCTTTAGAATCATCCAAAAACTGTCCCAAAAACTGTCCCAAAAACTGTCCCAATTTTGGCAATCATGAAGAAAGGAGGAGGTGAAGTCACAAATATGCCCTTCACAACCATATCATTTTTATTATGTCTTCTTTCATCATGTTGTGTTTTGTATTTAATTGGTTTTTTATTATATTTTCATTTAATTTTGTGACTAATGCAAGATATCTATATATCAAAAACATAACAAGAATTAAGTGTGAAAGAACTTTGATGAATTTTACTAATAAATTACTTCTTCCTTCATAATCACCGAAAAAGTTGTCATCTTTTATGGGTTGGGCCTCTCAAACAATTTAAAACTCGAAACTCGCTTGAAAAAAAAAACTCAAAAAAAATCACTTGAGAGCAACTTGTTTTCAAACCGAGCCAGCTTGCCTCAAAGCGTTTACGAGAACAAATCAGCTCGGCTTGACTTGTTTAAACTCGAGTTGGCCCTATTTTGTCTCGAATTGTTCACTCTTTTAATCACACACACACACACACATATGTGTGTGTGTAATTGTTTGTGAATAGTGAGCGTTTTTATATTAATCTACTCGTAAATTTGTAATAACAAGAATTATAAAATTTTAGTTTAAATACAATTTAGCCAAAATTACACACAATAATATATAATGCTTATTTGGCAAAACTAATTTTACGAATGTTCAAATAACCCTTAGCTTGAAACTAGCTCAAATTAAGCTCGAAACAATTTGCTCAAAATATGCTTGTATGCCATCTTGGCTCAAATCGCTTATAAACCAAAACAAGCTTGACTTAACTCACTTACAAACCGAGCTAGCTTGGTTCATCTCATTACAAACCAAGCCGAGTAGAGCCAAATCCTAGCTCAACTCGGCTCACAAACAACCCCATTCACGGTTGGTTGCCAAATATACCCTTCATAGGTGCATATGTTTGTAACATTGTAATGTAATGATCATAACCCTCCTGTGTTGAAGCATCCATACAAGACAATTTAAAAAGCTTGTAGTTCATTTGATAAATGCTCTCTCAGGTTGACTCAATCATAAATGAACTAAGCCGGACCGAAGGTCAACTTGCTTGTTAGCTAGCTCCTTAGACTCGTCTAAATCAAAGCTAAATTTATATATACAGACTCACCTTATTAAGATAAACAAATCAAGTCAAATTGATACATTTAACTTTAAGCCTGGTTTTCATAAGCTCGACTTACTTAGAATCATGAATTCATATGCCATAATTATGGGAATAGGTCTAGTCATACTTTTTCTCTATGTTTGGCTTATTTTTCATAAACATTTCTTAAAATCCTCTTATAAACCACTTATATTTTTATACAAGAATATAAGAATTTAAGCTTCTACTATTTACTATCATAATCTCTCTCAAACCTCTAGGTTTGGGTACTCGGGTTATCTTTAGTGGTTATCAACATTTCTTTGATGATGATGAATAATTATACGAAGGTAATTAGGTTCCCTTTAAAATCACCCAAAAACTGTCCCATTTCACAGCCTCCTTTTAATAGAGAGAGAAAGAGCATCCCACAAAAAGTGGTGGGCAAAAAAGTTGTTTTTGTACACAATGTCGATGGTGGTGATGATGGGCAATGGCCATAATTGATGCTTCTCTCTCTCTACAATCTTTTACTCAACCATCACAAACAACAAACAAAAACACACACACACACAATCCTTCATCTCTCTCTCTCTTTTTCATATCATCCAAAGCAAGTTAAAAAGAAATGGCCACACCCTCCATTTTGTTTATTTTGTTCAAGATCTCTTGAATGATACACACACACACACTTAAAGAAACACCAATTTCTGTGTCTCTGTTTGTGGGAGGTAGCCCATGGTTGTAAAAATCTTCCCTTTTGATCATATCTTTTCAAGATTTCTTGAATCATAAACACCCACATGAAGAAAGATTGAAATTTTTTTTCCTTTTGATCATATTATTTCAAGATTTCTTGAATCAAGAACACCCAGATGAAAGAATATTAACAACATCAATTCTAGTGTGTGTTTGTGTGTGTGTGAAAGAAAGGGTATATATGGAGAACAAGTGTGGATGTTGGTCTGTTCTAAGGCGCAGTGTTAGCAATGGGTCTTGTAAACCCTCTGTTGAATCCACAAGAAACTCTGCCTCTTCCTTCCCAAGAACCAGCCTTGTTTATGATGCAGGTACTATTTTTATTTTTTTTCCTTTTTTTAAGTTTATATTAAAAAAAAAAGTTACCACCTTTATAGTATTTTATTTTAATTATAACCAATCTTGTTTGTAAATTTTCATAAATATTTGTTTAATCAAATGATTTTATAATATACAAGGCGTGTTTGTTTCAGAACCAATAATAAATAATAAATGATTTTGTTGTTGTGTGTTTGTTTAGCTACGGAGACGCGTTACTTGAATGCTAGCAGTAGGGAGATGTGTGCTCCAAACGAACCACGAAACTCTTCGGATCCGGATCCCGATGAGGAGTGTCGCCAATCGGATAAAAAGCCACGTCAGCTTCTTCAATTCAGTTTCCAGGAGCTGAAAGCGGCTACGGGAAATTTTAGACCCGACAGCATATTGGGTGAAGGAGGGTTCGGCTTCGTGTTTAAAGGGTGGATCGAGGAAAATGGTACCGCGCCGGCTAAACCCGGGTCGGGTATCACGGTTGCGGTCAAGAGTTTGAAGCCGGATGGTCTTCAAGGCCATAGAGAATGGGTGGTTAGTACTTGATTCATGGTTTTGTATAATAGTACAACTCGTTAATGCATCGCTTACACATTCCGCAAGCTAAATTATTAACGGGGTTAGCTCAACGTGACCTTAAATTTTTAGGATACGTTTAGAAAGATCAGATTTATGCCGTCTTTTATCATATGGTGTGAAAAGAGAGAAATATTACTAAAGTGATACCTTTAAAAGAATATGTAACAAATAAAAATGAAAGATTTACATTTAGCATACCCGGATTAATTGATGAGAAAAAACAACTTTTAATGCATAATGTACAAGCCGGTGAAACAGGTGCGGCAAAATGTTTTAACCTTTTTATGAGCAATGGTACTAGAAACATACCTGAGAATGAGATTCCTGTTTTGTCTTGTGATGGTACTTTGGTCGGTTTTTAGGGTACAACTCATTGATGCATGGGTGCACATGGTACAACTTACAGATGAATTGATGGTCGTTATGTGCAAATCATATCTGATTGGACACTGTTGATTCTTGCATTAATGAGTAACATAGTACAATTCTTTTATGCATATGATCGCTATGCTAGTTGTACATTACACAATACAAAACAAGAGTTAAGTTTCGTTCTACCCTAGAATTTGATAAAAGAACAATTATCTTTTAAATTTGATCTAATATAGTAAAACTTTAAGTTAAAATTAAAACAACTTATAAAACTTTTAGGGTTAAGTTAAAATTGTTTTTTATTTTTTGAAGAAAAATTGTTATTTTCGTCAAACGTTAAGGAGCAAAATTGAAATCAACTCACAAAACAATAACCAACACTTTCACCCTCAAAGAGCTTTCGTCTTGCACCATTGGTGGCTCGTGAGGGTTTGATCCTTATGGCGGAGTATTAAATGGATTTAATAGGTGTAGTTTAGGACGAGTTTAAGAAAAAGTTTAACACTTTTACTTTTTGTTGCTTAGTTTTTAGATCCTAAAACCAAAAAATTGATGGTGTTTATAGGCGGAGGTTGATTTTCTTGGACAACTTCATCATCCCAACCTTGTCAAGCTCATTGGATATTGTATCGAAGATGACCAACGGCTGCTGGTTTACGAGTTCATGACTCGAGGAAGCCTTGAAAACCATCTCTTTAGAAGTAAGTTTTTCTCAAAACAGTCATGTGTCTTTTAGTGACGAACCCATGTTATTTATAATGTTCAATCAATTTGTATCACGTGTGTATCAAATACGATAATAAGATATAAAATCGACTATCAGCAGGACCGACACTGAGGAGGGGTGGCGTGGACGACGGTCTTCTTGAGGGTCCAGATTTTTTTAATTTTTTTATGCATTATATAAATATACATTAAAAACTATATACATTGTTAAACATTTAATATCATTAGGGTATTAACAAACCTATTAACATCATAATTATTTTTAGGCCTATTAGACATTAGAGCCAATTTTAGCTTATTACCCATTAGTAAAATATAAACCCATTTTATTTGGTTGGTCCAATAATATTTATTGAACAGATTTCACAGACTTATTAGATATCAATTATTGATTTTTATATTATAGGTGCTCATTTTTTTCAACTTGACCAGAGCCCAAAATTTTTAAAGATTCTTAGAGAGGACCTGACTATAAGAGGACACATCACAAAATATGCGCGCATCATGTATTGGAAAACTATACTTTTGAGCATAAAAGTCAAAATGAATGTCACTAACACACGGCTAATGTTTTGAAGGAACCATCCCGCTAACGTGGTCAAACCGGATAAAAATTGCAACGGGTGCAGCCAGAGGGTTAGCATTTCTTCATGGAGGAACAAAGCCTATTATTTATAGGGATTTCAAGACCTCCAATATCTTGCTTGACACGGTAAACAAATTTAATTACTTGTAAAACAAGTTAGATTTATATGATTCTAAATATCTTTTTCTAAATATTTGTTAGGAATATAACGTGAAGCTTTCGGATTTCGGTCTCGCGAAAGCAGGACCACAAGGAGACAAGACTCATGTCTCCACTAGGGTCGTTGGAACTTACGGTTATGCTGCTCCAGAATACGTGATGACAGGTGCCATTACTATTTATTATCAATTTATTAAGTCTGAAAAGCGTTGCGTGTCAAAACTAATTAGGTTTTGATTTGGGGTATTATAGGACACTTGACATCAAAGAGTGATGTTTATAGCTTTGGAGTTGTACTGCTGGAGATCTTGACAGGTCGGAGATCAATGGACAAAAAACGCCCAAGTGGAGAGCAAAACCTCGTTATGTGGGCCCGTCCATACCTAGCTGACAAGCGAAAAGTGTATCAACTAGTGGATCCTCGACTAGAACTAAATTACTCGGTGAAAGGAGTCCAAAAGGTTTCTCAAATAGCATACAATTGTTTGAACAGAGACTCAAAGGCCCGACCCTCAATGGATGAAGTTGTCAAAGCTCTGAGCCCATTGCAGGACTTAAACGACTTTGCCATTCTATCTTATCATGCTCGTATGTCACAACAAGGTAGGCGTAAAAAAAAACAACTTGAAGCGACGCAGAATGTTACTCTTAATCAATCCAGGTGGGTTAATGAGCCCCCAAGGACCTCCGGTAAGCATCAATGTAAATAGAAATCGTACGTTTTTATTAATTTGCGAACGTATATTTATTCAACTTTAAGACGTTTATAATGTAAGTTTTGGGGTGTCAAATATTTAACATAGCTAATGTTGAATGGACTAATGACTTGTATATCGTGCATTGGTATTTGGACGTATCAGAAATCTGATTCGTATATACATGGGCCCAAATCTTTGGGCCAACCAATTTAATGAAATTGTATAGTAAGAATGTAAGATGACAAACACAAAAACTTAGCCCATTGATCACAAGGGTTTACTTTTTTTCACATAAATTCCTAGATTTTGTTTTATAAATACAAAATGGCCTGCGGTACATCACTTACATAAAATCTTATGTAAAACTTCATAAAATCTAGTATACTTTATTTAAATTGGATGCATAATAAGATTTGTAATATTTGTATCCAATTTGTTTCGTACTTTTATCCTAATCCTATTGTCGAAATCAATTTTCATTTTGTATGTGAAACCTTTGTTAGACTTTACAGGAATTGGTTTTTTAAAACCTTTTAAAAACATTAAAGTGACGTCAATATAAGTTAAGGGTTATTCTATGTACTAACAATTAAAATTGATATGATAAAAAGAAAATTTTTATGTTGATTATATATATTCAACTTTTATAGACTTCGATCTGTTTTTTTACCAAATGTTATATATTTGTTAACACAATAAGGATAATGTAACTAACTCCAAGTATAATTTATACATTCACTTAGATATTCTTAGAAAGCTCTGTAGTTGGTACTAGAACCGTAATGTTCGAATTGGTTCTCATGATTTCATAGAAAAGTATGTCATATCACAAAATAGTCTCCGAGAACAAATAGATTATGCATCATGATTATAACGGCAACTTTCACATCATTCTTCTTGTCGATGCCTTGAGTGTAAAAGATCTAAATCGATTGGATCAAGCGGTTTCAAAACTTGGCGCTTTTTTGGGGGGGGGGGGGAAAGCAAACTTCCATTCCAAAAAACCATCAACAAGCTAGCAAACACAGAAAGTACAATCAAACAATGCTAGCAACAAGGGAACCAATAAGGGAGAGTCAACCTATATATTAAAATTATTGCAACATTCACCCCAATCAAAGACCTAATTTTTGCGCTATTTTTGATTCATAAAGATCCAAGAATTTGTATCTTCTCAATAATCTTGTGACTGAAATTTGCTAATTTTTAAACACAAATTTATGTCTTGATTTCCAGAGTGCAGCTAGCATAATAGAATGGACTCCTTGCAAAACCTGGCTTGCAACTTGAAGTGCTTATTGGGATCAAAACTCTTTATTCAAAGCCTAGCTTCTATTTATTTATTTTTTGAAGAGCAAAGAATCATACTCCAACATTAAATCAAATTACATCATTATTTGTGTTTGAACCCAAGACCTCCTCTCTAAGAGGTAAAGTCTCTACCAATTGGACTAACCTCAAATTGACTGGCTTCTATTTATTTATGTGTGCTTTATTTGACTATATCGTTATTTGAAAAAAGGTTCGTATTTTTAATATAATGATGATGCTTAAAGAAGAACTTAAGAATGAGTGAAAAATATCTTTGGTTATTGGGAGAGTGAACTTTATCATGATTACATGTTGGCATGGAATTAGGAATAAAATTGGAGCAGGGAGGGATGAAGGTCGTTGTCAATTGTCTTTTATTATTATTATCATTTTGCAATTACTTAATATAATGTTTCAAAAGAAAAATAATTTTAATGAATTATATTTACATTAAAAAAAAAAGAATAGAACGTACCAGTTAAACTGTTATTTAAGTTAAAGAACACAAATTTCAATAGAATAATTTACATGTAGTATAATTATGATTTAGAATGAGAAGATTTATGACAATTGGAACAACAATACTTATAATTTTAACATAAGACGATTATATAATCAAATAACCACATCTCTTTCTTCCTTACCAGATATAGTCAACACTAGACACTAGACATATAAGTGATTTTGTCTTCTATGATTATGTATGCACGTGACAAAAAAGGCCCATTTGTATCCAAGCAATTCATAAAGTTTCCTTTACTTGATGGATAAAATGGGCAAAAAGTTTTCGAAGAGTCACAAATGTTAAAGAAGCACGTAGGAAATGTATAAACACAATGTTTTGGTCATAAATGGTTTCGTCTAATCACTTTAAAGTCAATTATTTCTAAAGGGTTGTGCTGGGGACACCTCAGATGTTTTTGGGAGACACCAGACCTAACCGTGACGGTTAGGCCTAAACGTGAGGATTTAGAACCTAACCCTGACGGCTTGGCCTAAACCTCACGTATAAAGAGGCACGGGTCTTAACCAAATATACTCCGGACAAAAGTACACTGAAAAAAAGGCACGGGTCTGAAACAAACCGTAACGGTTTGCCCTCACCGTGACGGTTAGGGTACGAGGTAGGCTCGATGTTGACAGAAAGTTCCATGAAACCCGAGTATCTACCACTTGGAACCGTCAAGGTTAGGGCAAACCGTGATGACTTCTCTTCCAGATTTTCCTACATGAATGTACTTCATGGTTTCATACAACCAACTATCACGGACCATCATGAAAAAAATTCATTGTTCCAAAAACACATACTCTCGAAAACAATATGCCGGGTTCGTGATATCATTATCAAAAGCCGAAACTTCCAGATTTGAATGAGGAGTCACATATCGAAAATTCGAACCAGGTTGAAGTAGTGTGTATTTTATTATAAATGCTTATTTGAAATATCTAACCATTACCTTTTAGAAATATTACGTATACAAGACTCACCCTTCGTAGGGGGTGGAGGAAACCAACCTGTCGAACATATTTGCTAAAGAGGCGTACAACTCATTATTTGGACCGACGGGTTACGGTGAATGGTACAGACATCCCCCTTACCATTCTTACGGACATGCCCCAAACCTATACCACTCACAAACAGAGCTAGATTACGGACATGCCCCGAACCCGTATCGCTCACAAACAGAGTCGGATTTCGGATATGGCTCGTATCACTCACAAACAGTGCCGGATCACAGACATTACAGACATCCACCGTACCAGTCAGAACCAGAAGTTACACATGTGTCGGATACTTTTAATAGGAATGACACAGATGAGAGTGACGGTTTGGTTCACCTCAAAGAAAACCCTGGGGACACTACGAAGCCTGATGGGGATGAGGATCGGATAAAAAAGGCTACGGTCTCTTATAAAACCGACAAAGTACAAAGAATGTTTATTCATCCGTTTAGATTATTTACTTATTTGTTTTATGGAACATGTTGGTGTAAGTGGAGAGCAGCATCAGGGATTTTGTGTGATAAGAGGTTCCGAACAAAACTGAAGTGAAAACTATATAGAGTGGCAGTTTGACCGACTATGTTATACGAAACACACTGTTGGGTCATAAAGAAATCGCACTAGCGACAAATAGAGGTCGCGGAAATGCGAATGCTGAGGTGGATGTGTGGACACAAAAGACTGGATCGGATAAGGAATGACGTATTTAGGCAGAGGTTAGAGGTGGCTTGTGTCACGGATAAAATATGAGAGGGAAGATTAAGATGGTTTGGGCACGTGAAGAGGACACCGATGTCAGCCGGTTAGAGTAGTAGAGAACATCACCTTAGATGGTAGAAGAAGTAGATGAAGATCTAAGTTGACTTGGGATGAGATAATTAGGTGGAATATGGTAAAGTTGCACCTATCCGAGCACATGATTGAGGATAGGAGTGTGTGGATGCGTAGAATTAAAACTTCTAGTGGGATCTGTTGGTATGAGGAGTAAAGGAAGACCTGATGCGTGACCCCTCACATGATGTGTAAGTTATTAATATTTGCCTTTATAGGTGAAGCATGTTGCTTATTTGATATATGCACTATCTTTGGGTTGTTATGCTTATGGGTATGCTTATGCTTATATGATGTATGTTATGCTCATGAATATACTTATGAATATATCTGTGCATATTCTAAACTCTTATGTGATATATACCTATGTCTTGTATGCTCTATGATTTGATTGCTATCGTTTTTGAGTCAGGGGTCTATTTGAAAGTAGTCTCTCTATCTCTCAAGATAGAGAAAAAACTCGTCATCACCTACCCCTCCTAGACCCTGCTTTTTAGTGGGATATACTAGGTATGTATGTTTGTTTGTTTGTTTACTTATTTGTTTTATATATTTTTTTTGTCTGGCTTTAAAACTTTTTTAGCATTTTGATTCTCGTACGGGCTTGTAGAAGTAGGCTAAAATAAGAAGACGCGAACATGGGTGCGTCATTATGGTAGGTCGGTCACGAAAAAAGGATGTGGAACTCTTATGCAATCGTAGTGGTGAACCTAAGTTCACTGGCACAAGCAGGCGTACTGGGAGCATAAAGAAAGGATGCCCCTTTAAACTCCTAGGGAAATACGTAGGAAAGAATGACAGTTGGATGTTGGAGGTAAGAAACGAGACACATAACCACGACCCCGTTGTATACGAGGAGGGCCACGCGTATCTTAGGAACATGACTGTCGATTAAATTGATCTTGTCGAGAAGTTACACAGGCAGCACGTGTGGCTACTACACATCCATTCAGCCGTAAGGTAGTAGTTTTCCAGCAGCGCCTGTTTTGTTCAGGACATATACAATTTGAAATCAAAGTTTAGGGCTGAGGAAAAAAAAGAACGACACCAATACAAGAACTTGAAAACCTGCTAGCATCTAAAGAGTTCGTGTATGAGACACAGAAGAATCCAACAATTAAGGCCGTGGAAGATATTTTCTTTTATCATCCTACCTCGTACAAAATGTGGCGTGCATTCCCACACGTTATGTTGATAGACACGACGTACGAGACCAACATGTACAATATTCCGTTTGTTCAGGTTATTGGCATTACATCAACCTCGAAGTCGTTTTGTATTGCGCACACCTTTATATCGAGGGAACGATATGACAACTTCACATGGGTCTTGGAGCGGATTCTAGATATGCTCGATGGGTGTGTGGAGCCCCGTGTTATTGTCACAGACAGGGACCTAGCCCTGATGGCGTATGACATATTGTTCCCGGGTGCTACTAAAAACCTATGCAGGTGGCATGTTAGGGAGAATATTAAGAGAAGGTGGAACATCTTTTTCAAATCCGACATGTGGAAGGATTTTCAATACTGGTGGAAGGTCCTGTGTTCGTCTCCCACAGAGTCATTGTACGATTACAATTGTATGAAGACGGAACAAACGTTAAATGAAGATGGTAAACATTGTAAGAATTTCCTAGTTATTTTTACTCAAATAATCTATTTGTTCATTTTATAAAATTTGTTATTTCTTTCATAGGTGTGGGAATATATTTGTAATAATTGGTTTGTGCCATACAAAGAAAAATTTATTACTTGTTGGATGTACGACCGCCTCAACTTTGGTTAATATACAACTAATAGGGTTGAGGGGCAACACACCAACTTCAGGAGTTACCTCACAGTGACCAATGAAACGTTGCACACACTTGTCGGATATGTTTGTGACCTCGTGCATGACCAAGAGATTAAAATTTGTAAAATATTCGAGGTGTCCCCATGCGAAGATTAAAAAAGACCATCGACTATAATTATTTTCAAATTGTATTATGAGGTATCTATTTTTGCATTAGACTCCTGGAGTTAGAGTTGACGAAAATAGAAATGATTTCGGAGTCAGAAGGTTCATATGGACATCAGTTGTCCACATCCATGCTTGCCATGTGCTTGTCGTTTGGAGGTATACTTCCGGGAAGGTAATATATACTTGAAATACATTTTTTACCATTTTCACATGATGCATATTTTTCACTAATAATTTAAATCCAGGTATATGTATTCCACTCGATGCAGTAGATCACACTAGAGCAAGCTTGATTTCGAGCCGACATACGTAATGCCGCCTGAACCCGACTATGATAAGAAATTTGATGACTTGAAACTAAAGGTCATGTCGCCGCCCAATGCTCAAGTAAAAAAAAGTTTTAAGAAACTATACGACTCTTTGTTTTTAAGCAAGTTAAAACTTAAAAATCATGAGGTGCGTCATGACGGACGTGGTCGTCCAAATCTTAAGAAGCAACAAAGAAGAGCGGACTCCAATACATCATAGTATGAGGCTGCTAGACATAACTCATATACTTCCCCACAACAAACTATACCTGACCTAGTGATGCATAGCTCCTATACTCCTCAATTTAAGATGCCCAACAACCGTCCTAATCGGGCAAAGACTGCTTCAAATGTACCGGTTACGGGAGCTGACCTAGGGTTTCCTTTAATCTTGAAACCAAAGGACGTGATAAAAGTTATGAAGTTTAAGGATTAGCTGCCCCAATGGATTCACCAGTATGTTTCGAGTTTAAAATATATGCGGCCTGAACGTAACTGTGGTTTTCGGCGATTGCGGTGGATTTAGGGAAGAAGCAAAAAAATGGGAGTGGGTTAGGTGACAAATGTTGTCAGAGATGGACTTAAACATGTGATATTGGCGAAGCAATTTAAACCGTGAGTTGCCTGATTACTATGATACTGTTCGTAATGGCTTAGACTTGTTTTGCACGACTCAACCCGCACCCGCTACCCATTGGCTGACTTTTCCGGCCCATGGACTCATAATTGCGGAAACATTCACTTGTGTTGTTCATCTTATTTCATTATTTGACAGCCACATATGTTTCCCGCTGAGAACAGGCCCAGAACCATTATTTACCTATCCAGTTGTAGCACTTGCTCATATTAACGAAGATCACTTTATTTACATACAATGGGAAGGGGATTACCCATTGCCTAATACAGACTATCATTAGCCAAGATTTGCATATAGAGAAGTACTAGAATGACACAATATTTACCAGGATTGTATAAACAATTATGTCAGAATGATGGATCGTTTAAGAGGCACCAACCCCAAACCACTCCCCACAGTTAATATATCAGGATAGCGTATGTATTAATATATCTTTTTATATCATTGTATTTATCGCAGTTTATCTATGTTTGTTATAGTAAATTAGTTTTAATTATTATTATTATTATTATTAATATTACTATTATTATTATTATTATTATTATTATTATTATTATTATACAAATAGTAATTATACAAATAATACTAAACCAAAAAAAACCGTGAAGGTGAGACCAAACCGTAATGATAATAACGATAATAATAATTATATGAATAGTAAACCAAACAAAAAAAAACTATGATGATGAGAGAAAATTATATAACTATATGTAGAAAGTTCATTTAACAATGACAAATAAGACTAAACCAAACAAAAAAGGCGAAACCGTGACAGTGAGAGCAAACCGTCACGGTTACGGTTTCTAACAACTGGCTAAAACATTACATTTAAGGTTTTTGACAAAATCCTAAACGTCATGGTTTGACCAAACCGTGATAGTTAGGGAATTTATTTGTATAAAAAATTTATTTTCCTTCAATTTCAGCGAACCACTTCTTCCCCAACCGGTTAAGACGGTAAGGGAATACGGGAGTGACATGAGCTCGAAACCCACTACCATCGGTTCAAGTGTGTTGTTTTTCTATGTAACACCCGGATATTATAAGAAGTGGTAAAATGAGGAATAAAATTGGAAAATGTCATTTAACCCAAGTTGAGGGGTTAAATGTGTCAAAAATGTAAAATTTAATATTATTTTGTACAAAAGCAACATGGCTGCCCATGTCATGTTACTTTTCACCTTTTTCATTTGGATTGTAGAGAGAGAAAGAGCAGAAAGCTTCGGTTTTCTAGTGAGAAGAAGAAGAAGTTTGAAGGTAAGTCTTTTATGTTAATTGGTTTGGTTCTTCGAGGTTCTCCACCTTAGAAACCGATTTCTAAATGTTGTTTGTGTTTTAGTGATGTTTGTGCTTGTTTTAGGAGTTTAAACTCTTGTGAACACAAGTTTGGAAGAAGATATACTTGTGAGTTGCAAAGGTAAGTTCTAGACCCCGGTTTCTACATGTTTTACAACTTTTTTGGGACTGAAAATGTATGTAAAACCATTTTTACAAAAGTTATATGAGTATCCGTATGTATCCATGCATGTATGTTGATATGTTATGGTTGTTATGTGTTAGTTCATGCTTAGAATAGTAGGATTAAACTTAGATTAGGATAATATGATGTTTGGGACTGGAAATAACATAGAAACATACTCAACAGGTTGCTCATATGTCCAAATAAGGCCCAACCGCCTAGAATTTGCCTTTGAAAGTTTCTAAGTCAGGTCAAACGTCCAAACAGGGCCCAACCACCCAAACAGTGCCCCATACGTCTAGAAAATGCCTTAGAATTTTCTAAGTGAAAGTCCATGCGCTTGAACAGTAGGCCATGCGTCTAAGACTTAGTCTCAGACGCCTAAGCATAGTCCAAACGTCCAAATAGTTCCCATGCGCCTGAAATGGTTCAGACGCCTAAGTGTTGAAACGCCCAAATAGTGCCCATGCGCCTAAACAGGCGTTATGCGCCTGCATAGTGCTCATGCGCCTAGAACACTTAGACTATTTTCTGAAATTTTGAGAAAAATAGAATCATTAAGGTTTGACCCAAGGTTAACTTAGGGTTTTTAATTGTTATTATATTGCATTATTTTAAGTTATTCTTATGATGATAGTAATTATTATTGTGTGACTTATGTGGTGTGTTTATGATCATAAAAGCAAGTATTATCATTAACAAAATGAAAGAATAATGATAAAGAGAAGTGGAACCTAATTAAAAAAATGAAAGTCTTGCAAGCATATAGGAGGTGTATGACCATGTTGTCGTTAGCTCAACTGTGATGCGGGTTAGCTACTCCAAAGGATGCACACAGGGTCAATCAATTGAGATTGACGGACCTTTGTAGCATACCCTAGGTGACTGGGTCAGCCTCGTGTACAGTGATCATAGTCTATTGATAGACCACAGGCCCAACACCAGTTCTTCGCCCACATAGTTTAGGGTATTGCTAATTGGTCCACATAGACAGTAAAAGATAAAGTTAAAGAGTATGAAGTGAATAAAGGCATACAGTAAAGAAAGAAAGAAAGAAAGCATTACATTGTTGTATAGTTGATGCGTGCTCACGTACAAGAGTAAGAGAAGTATTTTTATAAAGAGAGTACTTTCATATATACATATTATACAAGGAATTTTAATACTTTTTAAACTAGAACTTACTCAGCAATACTGACTTTTATACATTTTCAGTTGGCAGCTAATTATTTTTGAGGATGGCACGAGGGTGAAGCTACTCGGCAGGAAAAGACTGACATCCATTCTTATGTTAAGATATTGTTGTTTTGTAATGCAATTAAACAATATTTTGTAACTTAAACCCCATTGTATGTCTAAACAACAGTATTTATTAAAAATATAGAATGGTTTTTGCTAATGTAATTCCGCGGTTTATCTTATGAAATGTATATTAATATGTATCTATGATGCAATGAATGACCAACTGTGAGGTGTCCGGGAACGGGGCCTTACAAGTTGATATCAGAGCCATAGTTTAAGTGAATTGGGTAAAATATTTTCAAAAACCTAAACTTAAAATGAAATTGGGACAAACAGAGGGATGTCAGCCCTAGTAGCTACATGCCATCAAGTATGTCTTTTATAAATGTTAACTGGTATTATATGCGTGTGCTATTTAACTTACGTGTTCTTAGTAGATTTAGATACTGATGTAGTCAGGACAGGAAATGCTTGGGGTGTGAAGAGTAAAGTAAGTGGCTAATCACAACTGGCCATTGTAATTAGGGACTTACTATACTTAACATAAATTGAGCCATTGCCTTGAATGACTGTGTTAGTGTTTGAATCTTATAGCGTTTAGGGAATGGCTGGACGAAAATCATCAAAGGATTCTAGAGGTAGAGGTCGGCCACGTGTGACTAGGAGTAGTGCTAAGGCTCCTAAGACGGCCCATGAGAACCCTGAGGTTCATGGTCGAAGTGAGGAGAATGAGAACGCTAGTTTGAATGCCTCAGCTAGGGAGGCGATTGCTGAAGAGGTGCACCAGGTCATGCAGACAGTTTTACCGTCTATAGTGACTGAAGTTATCAGATCTGTGAGGAACGAGGAGAGGAAGGGGAAGGAAGATAGGAAAGGGAAAACGGGCAAGGGAAGCAAGGGGGAGGAGGAACGACTGAATCCTAAGACCATGTTGTCCGATGAAGAGGAGGATGATTTAGTGGGGTGACGACCAAGGGGTGCAGTTATGGGGCATTCCAGAGGCGCAAGCCCCTGACCTTCGATGACAATGGTAATGCTGCTGCCGCTCACCGCTAGGTGAGGGAAATGGAAGCGGTGCTGGAGATAAGTGAGTGTCGTGAAGACCAAAATGTGAAGTTCGCCACTCACTCTTTTGTCGACTCAGCGTTGTGTTGGTGGGACAATATTGTCCAAGCTGAGGGTGCCAGAGCCATCGGGAAGATGTGATAGAAGGAGTTGAAGCAGTTAGTGATCGAGGAATTCTGTCCTTATAGGGAACTTGACAGGATCGAGAGGGAGTTCCTGCAACTTAAGGAGGGAACCATGACCCACCAGCAGTACACCACTAAATTTAATGAAATGGCGAGGCTGGTACCGGATCAGGTGATGCCAGTGTCAAGGAAGATCAAGAGCTACATCCAGGGACTGCCGGTTGATATTCGCAGGCATCTGATCGCTGCTCAGCCAGGTATCTTTCGATCGGTTGTAGACTTGGCGGGCAGATTGTACGATGAACGGGAGGAGACCGTGGTGGAAGTGAAGAAGGAGAGTGGTGGTGATAAGAACTGGAACGGGAAGAGGTTTGGATGTGGTGGTTTCACTCCAAACAACAAGAGGATGAAGGTGGATGATCATAGGGTGTTGTCAAGCCCGAGACTGAGGAAGTGCGGTAAATGCGGAAAAGAGCATGCCAGTGATTGTAGGTTGGGATTGTATGTATGCTTCAGGTGTGGCAAACCTAGCCATATCGCTATAGACTGTAGGGTGCTGAAATGTTATGTCTGTGGTGAGGAGGGCCACGCAACCAAAGACTACAAGAAGTTGAGGGCGGAGAGCTCTGGGGCGAAGAAAAAGCTAGGGGAAGGAGGACAGAGGGCGAGTGCTAGAGATTACACCATGACCCGGGAGGAGGCCAGAGTGGATCTCGATGTCATGTCAAGTATCTTTCTAATTAATCAAACTTATGGCTCTGTATTATTTGACTCTGGTGCTAGTAGGAGTTTTATTTCTACTACCTTTTGGGCTAAGTTGTTTGCTAGTAGGAGAAGTATTAGTGAGCCATTCAATGTAAAAACTGCTATTGGTAAGTCCACTAGAATTACAGACATGATAGAGGACTGTGCCATAGAACTAGAAGGTCATAGGTTTGCTGCTAAGTTACATGTGATGCCCCTAGGTGGATTTAATGTAGTACTAGGAATGGACTGGTTAGCAACCTATGAAGCAAATATCGTCTGTCGTAAGAAGATGATACGACTAGTTGCGCCCGATGGAAGTTTGATGACGATTTATGGAGATCGCGTTACTACAACCCCGAAGGTGATTTCGATGGCGGTGGCGGGGAAGTACATGCGATGTGGATGTGACGTCTATTTGGCCTACGTGAAGGATGTGGACACATCAACACCACAACTGTCTGATGTATCGGTGGTTTGTGACTTTCCTGATGTGTTCCCAGAAGATCTACCCGGCATGCCACCAGATCACAAAATTGAGTTCCAAATTGATTTGGTACCCGGTGCTCAACCCGTTGCCAAAGCACCATATCGATTAGATCCAACTGAGATGAAGGAACTCATGGACCAATTGAAGGAGTTAATGGATAAGGGATTCATTCGACCGAGTATCTCTCCATGGGGTGCTCTGGTCCTGTTCGTGAAAAAGAAGGACGGTAGTATACGAATGTGCATCGACTATCGAGAGTTGAACAAGTTGATAGTGAAGAATCAGTATCCGTTACCGAGGATTGATGACTTGTTCAATCAGCTCCAAGGTGCCAGTTGGTTCTCGAGGATAGATCTTCGATCTAGCTACTATCATTTGAAGGTGAGGGAGCAGGACATTCCTAAGACAGCTTTTCATACGCGTTATGGACACTACAAGTTACACGTTATGTCTTTTGGTCTAACTAACATGCCAACTACCTTTATGGACTTAATGAATCGAGTGTGTCGGCCAATGTTAGACAAATCAATAATAGTGTTCATTAATGATATCCTGATTTATTCTAAGAGCGAGGAAGAACATGTCGGCCACATACGCGAGGTATTGGAGACACTTAGGAGAGAGAAGTTGTATGCCAAATTCTCCAAGTGTGCTTTTTGGTTGCGCGAGATTCAATTTTTAGGCCATGTTGTTAATGCTGAAGGAATCATGGTAGACCCGGCGAAGGTTGAGGCAGTGATGCAGTGGAAGTATCCAAAGACGCCGTCCGAGATCCGTAGTTTCTTGGGCTTGGCGGGCTACTATAGAAGGTTCATTCAAGACTTCTCCAAGATAGCCTCACCTTTGACAAAGTTGACTCGCAAGGATGTGAAGTTTGTGTGGGGTCAAGAACAGGAAAGTGCGTTTGAAGAGTTAAAGAGGAGATTGACCCAAGCTCCTGTCTTGACATTACCCGAAGGGAGTGAAGACTTAGTGGTGTATTCGGACGCATTTTCACCGACCACAACAGCTTAATGTACTTCTTTGAGTAGAAGGATCTCAATATGAGACAAAGAAGGTGGTTAGAGCTCATCAAAGATTACGATTGTGAGATCCAGTACCATCCGGGCAAGGCCAGCGTAGTGGCCGATGCACTGAGCCAAAAAGAGAGACCCGAACCGATTCAGGTGAAGGAGTATCAGTTAGTGATGACCTCGGACGTGATGTCTCAAGTGAAAGAATTTTAGAATGAGGCATTGAAAGAAGATCGCCTCAACTCTGAACGAATGGGAGGTCTAGTTGCGAAACTGGGAGAAAACACCCACGGGGTTAGAACCCGCTTTGGACGAATGTGGATCCCTTGTTACGGAGATCTGCGAAGGTGAATCATGGATAAAGCTCACAAGACTCGATACTCCATTCATCCTGGTGCCATCAAGATGTATTAAGACATGAAGAAGGACTACTGGTGGCTGGGTATGAAACATGACATGGTGGAGTATGTGAGTAAGTGCCTTAGTTGCTTGCAAGTGAAAGCAGAGCATCAGAAGCCCTATGGGAAGATCCAACCATTGGATATAACCGAGTGGAAGTGGGAGCACATCACCATGGACTTTATTACGAAGTTACCCCGCACGACGAGGGGGTACGATGCCATCTAGGTGATTGTTGATCATCTAACCAAGAGTGCTCACTTCTTGCTGATCCACGAGACGTATTCATCCGAAAGACTAGCGGATCCGTTCACCAAGGAGATTGTATCTCGTCATGGTATACCGGTGTCAATTGTGTCAGATCGTGACACCCGATTCACATCAAAGTTTTGGAAAAGATTCCATGCCGTGATGGGGACAAGGCTACACATTAGCATTGCTTATTCATCCTCAGACAGATGGTCAGTCTGAGAGAATGATTCAGACACTCGAGGACATGCTTCGGGCATGTGTAATAGACTTTAGAGGAAGTTGGGATGACCACTTACCGTTAGCAGAGTTCTCGTACAACAACAGCTATCATGTCAGTATTGGTATGCCTCCCTACGAGATGCTATACGGTAGGAGGTGTAGGATGCTCGTATGTTGGGGAGACATTGGGCAGAAGGAGTTGGGAGGTGTCGAGGTGATCGAGGCTACGACCGAAAAGTTAGAAAAGATCAAAGCCTTCAATGTCACAACCCCGCTGAGAGCGGAAACACGGGGATGTAACGAGACGGGATCGTCATAACACATTGTTAACCATAGAGATGCAATATGTGTAGTTGATGATAAAGCGTGTCATGATGACACCCGACACAAAGGAGACTTGTGTCGTGTTTAGTCATTATTCACGACAACATAGCCATAAGCATAAACTTGTAAATGATTCACATAACCAAAAATAGTATCCTTGTATTGTAATT
>BJCO01737158.1:0-19642 GCA_018326465.1 Flaveria floridana
AGTAAAGTTAGGCAATGTAAAGAAAGCTTGTATTTTGTAATCAAGACAATGATGTAAAAGCTTTTATGAATGAATGAGAATGCATATTTTATCATTTCCGCTGCGTTGTTTTATGATCATATACTATATGTATGTATTATGTGCGATGAACCACCAACCGTAAGGTGCCCGGGAGCGGGGCCTTACACAAAACTAGAGAACGTAAAAGACAGGACTTGGGAATGGTGAAGTTTATAAAGGCTGAGGATGGAAAGCTCTTGGTGAAGGAGAGGGACATCAAGGTAAGATGAAAAGTTTATTTCCATAACCTTTTCAATGTAATGAACCCTAATCAACAAACAGAGATCGATCAAACAACCCGAAAAACACAACAAAATAAGTGTTATTGTAGAAACATCACAATCGAGGAAGTTACGCGAGCCCTTAAGAAAATGGGAAGGGCTAAGGTGGTGGGGCCAGACAACATACTGATTGAAGTGTGGAAGTGCATGGGAGAAGAAGGACTGCAATGGTTAATAGAGCTATTAAGCACTATCCTCAAGACCGGGAAGATGTCGGGTCAGTAGTGAAGTAGTGTTATAGTCCCCATATATAAGAAAAAAGGAGATGCCCAATGTTACACAAACTACAGGGGAATAAAGCTCTTGAGACAAACGATGAAACTATGGGCAAGAGTTATAGACACGAGAATCAGACGTGAAACTCACATAGCGATAAACCAAATTGGATTTATGCTAGGGCGCTCTACAACAAAAGCCATACACATCATAAGGAGGGTAATGGAGAAATATAGAGAAAAGAAGAGGGACCTTCATATGGTCTTCATTGACCTAAAAAAAGCCTGTGACAGTGTCCTGCGACAACTTATTTGGTAAAGTCTATGGGATAGAAAGGTACCAGAGAGATATATCAAGATAATCAAGGATATGTATGAAGGGGCAAAAACGTGTGTGTGAGCTCCAGTCGGAGACACACACTTCTTTCCGGTAGAAGTGGGACTTCACCAAGAATCAACATTAAGCCTATTTCTCTTTACAGTATTGTTGGATGAGATGACTAAGTCTATACAGGATCCAGTCCCGTGGTGTATGTTGTTTGCAGACGATATTGTGCTATATCAGAATCTAAAAAGAGCGCTGAACGAGAGATTAGAACAGTGGATAGCGGCACTTAAGAGCAAAGACTTAAGGATAAGTCGCTCAAAGACGGAATACATGCACTGTAACTTCAGTGGATCGAATGAAGAGGACACCCAAATTAGTATTCAGGGCTTGGCGGTCCCACAAAAGTCTAGGTTCAAATATCTAGGCTCGTACGTATAGGACGACGGAGAAATACACAGTGATGTAGCTCATCTTGTTCAGGCACAATGGTGCAAGTGGAAAGCAGCATTAGAGATCTTGTATGATAAGAGGTTCCCAACAAGACTAAAGGGAAAACTATATAGAGTGGCAGTTTGTCCGGCTATGTTATACGAAACAGACTGCTGGGCCATGAAGAAATCGTACGAGAGACAAATAGAGGTCGCAGAAATGCGAATGCTAAGGTGGATGTGTGAACACACGAGGCTGGATCGGATAAGGAATGACGTCTTCCGACAGAGGCTAGAGTTGGCATATATCACGGATAAAATACGAGAGGAAAGATTGAAATGGTTTGGGCACGTGAAGAGGAGATAGATGTCAGCGCCAGTTACAACAGTAGAGTGCATCACCTTAGATGGTAAGAGTAGTAGAGGAAGACATAAGTTTACCTGGGATGAGATGATTAGCCGGGATATGGTAGAGTTGCACCTCTCCGAGCACATGGTCGAGGATAAGAGTGCGTGGAGGCGTAGAATTAAAGTTAGGGACTTCTAGTGGGCCTTGATGCGATAGTCCCCACGTGATGTGTATGGTAAGATTATTTGTCTAATGTAGGTGAAACCTCAGTGCTAACTGCCATATTAGTATTGTTAATATCGCAGTAAAATTTATCTGCCTTATTCCTTACCTGATATCGTAGTAAAATTTATCTGTCTCAAATATGTTTCAATGCTGTTATGTTTACTTTTATGACGTATGCTTAACTGCTTATGTGAGGTATGCAATATATTCTGGTTGTTATGCGTATGCTATTGCTTATGTGATGTGTGTGATATATGCAATATAATCTGGTTATTTTGCCTATGAACATGCATATGCATATACAAAACTCTTATGTGATGTATGTTTTATGTGACATATGCATTATAATTTGGTTGTTATCGTTGTCGAGTCGGGGGTCTCTTTGGAAGTGGTGTCTCTGTCTCCTAAGATAGAGAAAAGACTGACCACCACCTACCCCTTCCAGACCCTGCTTTCAGTGGGACATACTGGGTTTGTTGTTTGTATGTTTATAAATTTCAAAATCAAAACTATAAGAGAAAAAAATGCTTTATTTAAATGCAACGGTTAATTGTTTGTTGACTGGAACTCTACCACTTTTGGAAAGTTGAACTCATTTCAACACTCGGAATCAAATATTTTATGTGAAAAAGGAACTAACTTGAGTAATTTGAAATCACATCTAAAGATATTTGTGCAACCTATTATAATAACTTTAAACAAGCAGAAAAGAAAGATCTCAAAACATCTCCCAATCTCATTCTTATCAGTAAAATTACAAACTTCAAATCAAATTAACTTAAACAATTATGTAAGTAGGCTTGCGACATCTTACTGGTAGAAAAGTTATCAAGGTAAACAAAAATATAACAATATCAAGTCACCCGCTCCCGCTCTTGATCCTCATCCTGGCCACACCAAACGAATAATGTTATATTCACATTTCCAAGTTTACATGTCCTTCTGTACAGATACAAACATGCAGGTGTCGAACCATTTGTTTGTGAAAGTCGGTTGATCCAGGTTTGTTTTATTTCAACAGTTATGCAGTAGTAAAGATAAAAACTAGCCCATGCCATGGAGTCTCCCAAAGTGTATTCTTATTGCATAATACCCTCCTAATTATTTTTTAAGAGTTTGATTATTTTGTTAAAAGATGGTTTGACATGTTATTTATATATTAAGTTTTGTAATCACTATATTAAGTTCTGTAATCACCAAGTAACTTTAGAACAACCCGCCCATAATGCTAGCTCTAATATTATCATTCCACCAAGTTACCTCAGTCAAGTGAACCTTGGCCCAGATGTTATCAGAAAATAAGACTAGAAGTAAACTCAAACCTTTATGATGATGACCCATGGTCTGGGATCTGAGAAAGGCAAACAGCAATCTGAGCACCAAGGGCGGCATTGTTCTTCACAAGTGCAATGTCTATACCGTGTTAAGAACACAAAGTAATTTACACTTTTGGGTACTACTCCAAAGACATATTTTCATTCAGATTTTTCATTTCTTCCGGCATTATGAATCTGACAAGATGAAGCATGAACAGGGTCATGCAGATCTTTTTAACCTATTTACTTGTCAGATGACACACAATCTCAAGTCATTTATAATGGTTTATATTATTATTGTGAAACTATATTTTATGTAATCATAGTTAACCCAATAATTATTCATAAAAAGTTGACACGGGTCAACCCAAGCCAAACAGATGGGAACCTGTTTGATGCACCTCTACTGATAGAGGGAGCAAGGGTCTTTGGTCTGGGAAAGCTGTTTTCACGACCCCATGAGCTGCTGCTAGTCATATTGGTTAAAGTTTAATGAAGGGCATTCCCAACCCTACCCTACCCAAGTCAAGAAGAATTGCTAGATTTGATGGTGGATACTTGACTCGAGAGAAGCTCCTCCTGTCAGTTCATTCACTCGCGAAAGTAAGTAAGGTGTTTCAGCGCTGCCTGTTATGCCCTTATCACTGCTCCAAGTTATATGCTAATCAATTACACGCATACATAAGAAAGTAAAGTAACAGTACTATTTATTAGACACTAGGGTCATACCTAGCTTCTCGCAGTGCTGTTTGTATAGCAGACTCTATAATGTTACCAGAAACAGAATGTTCTTTTGGTATAGGAATTGCTATCAATATACCGGATTTAAGATCAAGTTTCCTGTTGACCTCTGTGTCATCAACGAGATATTAAACAACCGTATTATTGTTTACCTTCAATTTAATGACTCCAATGAAGAACGGAAAAAAGGTTCGATGATACTTGCCAATTAGGCGAGCACAGTCCTCAGGTGAATCCAGTTGGCATGGTGCCTGATTTGTCATTCATGAAATGCATCTCTTAGAGAAGGGAAGGGTACTATCAAGTAAACATCGTCACTTTTGTACAAATGATCAACATGTCATCTTTTTTAATAACTAAATTATCATCATCAAATGCCAAGGTATAACCGGAATGAGGCGCATGATTTAAACTGTAGGTGGCAAGATAGGCGGGTCATGCAGGTTGGTAATGGTCAAAATGAGCAAAATTTTCAAGAGAGTTAACACTTTTTTTATTTTTTTCTGAACTTCATAAGTTGCTAATATAAAGTACAATTATAAAAACTATTATTACAATTGTAATCCAGCTTTTTCAATGAAACAACTTAAAACATTGCTTGATTATGTCAATGGTTACTTTTGTTTGACCCATTTTCCCTTCAGTTAACTAAAGTCCGAATCAAACCGTGTACAGGTAAAGGAAGCAAATTGCTCCTTAGCTAAAACAGCATTGAGGTGCATACCTTGCAACCGCTTTTTTCAGTAAAAAAAGCAGGAAAATCATCAGTCTGGTAAGAAACAACAGACACTCCTTGAGTTTCCTGTAGCATTGGAAAATTACAGTTAAATGACTGCCAAATTTATTATAGTGATTAGTGAGAGAACAAACATACCAAATACTCAAGGGTTCTGGGAATATCTAATATCGACTTTACACCAGCTGATACTACAGTTATAGGAGTTCTTCCAAGCTCAGTTAGGTCACATGATATATCCATAGCTGGAATAATTTAAGAATCAGCAACAACCCAACCAGTTATTGGATACAAGCACATGTATGAATTATGAACTCATAGGATTGGGTTGTACCAGGCAATAAATCACATTTTGTCTTTTTTTATTTTATAAGTCATTAGTATTAAGTGTGATTATAAAAAGTTAAATTACTAGCGTCATAATCGAACTTAGCAATATAGGAGGTTGATGACTGTCGATTAAGAGTTATATGTATCTGTGTATAATGTATGTGTATGTATGTTTGTATGCATATTTATGCATAATTTATTTAAATTAGCTCTATATGCACATGGAAACAGTTTGAATGAAGAGGACAAACATGTACACGTATCCCAGGAAGTTTCACTTGAAAATGGAAAAGAGCTTCAGATATAGTGATAATCTGTTAGTTTGCAGACAGAGATATTCTTTAATAATATTCTCCAACGAGGGAGTCCACTGAAAAACAATCTATTCCGTTCCAAACTTTGACATTAACTGTTCCTAAGTTATCCTTAGGATTTAAAAGAATGGATAGTGACTCATTTCCTTAAATCCTCAATTTTTCCCCAAAAAAATATATTAAGTTGCTTGTCTAATTCGACGTGGAATCTCCTTTCAGGATAAAGGGAGTTCATAATCTCAACAAACAATCAAAATCAAAACACAAAAACTAATAAACGTAGAGAGCATAAATTAATAACTGACATCTTTCATGACGCAAGCCCATTTACTTATGAATTAAGCGGAGTTTTGTATGCTATATCACTAACCAGTCAAAAGGGGAAAGACACCCAAAGTGCACATTAATGAATAAACCCCTAAAGCAATTTATTCTAAAATTCAGGTTATTATCAAAAAATGTTAATTCTAATAATAAATGAGACACTGTTTATTTACAAGAACTTCATAAATAGAACAAGAAACGCTTCATGTCAATCCAAACCATACCCAAAACCACGTTTTGATGAAAACCCATTTTGACATATCATCCAACCTACCAACCAGAGCCCACCCATTTTGCCACCTGCAACACTGGCTTATAGTCCTGTTCTGGGACCAAGGTATATGTTCCTTGGTGACCATAACTGGTAAAGAAGACGAGCTGAAAACTATGAAGGTTCAGCTATATATGTCAAAATGCTTACTGCTTTCTCCATGTTTGTGAACTCCTCCAATGCCTCCAGTCACAAAGATAGATATGCCAACCTGAAAAAAATTGGAGGTGGGTAATTCAAGCATATAGGGAGGCAGTGACGACTACAAGAACTTTATACCAAATTAATTGTATTGTATATATAAATTTTACTCCTATCAAGCATGTTAATGTCTGTTATGTTTTGGTTTCCTTATTTTAGACCATAACTATCCAAAAATTAAAGTTCACTTTTGATAGTCAATTAGTTAAAGTAGAATTGGCATTTTCAAACCATTTACTCATGAGTCAGTTGATTCAGGTTACGTTACAATACCAAGGGGTCAATTAGTCAAATGGATAAAATAAAAATAAAAATAAGCTTAAAAGGAAACCGTCTTGTAATTTTAACGAATAAAACCTCCTAAATCAATATATTATGATTTTTGATATTTGACAGTCTGTTTAGTTATAAAAGCTAAACTACAAAATTCAGACTAAAGTGTTTCACAGCAACCCAGCTTCACTGTGTCTTGACAAGTCTCTTTAATATAAAGTAAAGAATAAAGATAATATCTTAATTACTTTTTATGTTCAGGCATACAGATTATGAGAATATATAACTGAAGGGATAATTCTGATTACATTTGAGGATTATCCCAAGGAGATAATATAGGAGTAGATTCAAACAGATTGAAGTATTTGAGTAGTAGTGTAACTCTTTAATAACTTTCTGAAGTACATATTATGAAAATATATATCTGAAGGGATAATTCTGATTATCTTTGAGGATTATCCCAAGGAGAGAATAAAGGAGTAGATTCAAACAGATTGAAGTATTTGAGTAGTAGTGCAACTCTTTAATAATTTTCTTGTTTAGCTGGTTAGCTTAGTATATAAGTTAGGTCAGGGTCATTGTAGTTCTTAAATGTTTTTATTAACAAATAGGCTTTAGGTCAGGGTCATTGTAGTTCTTAAACGTTTTTATTAATTAAAAGGCTGAGCAGGTTGCTCCCATAACCGCGCGTTAAAAATAATCGATCCATACCCTTGTCATTCCAACAATAATCCATCCTTAGATCTCTATTTCCATGATATCTTTGCAAACCAAGTCTCTAATGGTATAGAATTACTTTATCAATGCTTAACACAAAATGAAATTGAAATGTCCTACAATAGAATAAAAATTAAGCTTAATCTTTCCTAACTCGAAGCAAGATTGTATTCTTGGAAAACAATGTTGAGACCATAAAATAATTGTTTTCCTCAACAAGTTATGTCTACAAACCATAAAGAGGAGCATTTCATATTGGTAAAAGTAGAGATGGAATGAGTAGAGGTTAAGTGGTAGAAAGTCAACCAAAGCGGGAAGAGGTTTATGGTTGCACCGACCAAAGTCCTGTAAGCTTAGACAAATGAAGGAATCAAGCAAGTTTACTTTTCTTTGGAAGTTTCTTTATTATGAACCAAAATGAAAAGAGACAAAATTACAATTCAAAATCCTACTACACTTGAGGAAAAGAAGTGGAATAATGTTAATTTATTCATATCTAATAACTTGTTGTCGTATACTATAATATAATGTAGTATAGTATGTGTTAATGTCATTATTTATATCCTCTTAGGGTAAGGATTACCAATAGGGTTGCAATTTCATGCCACTGGGAGAGTATCGGCGTCTACACGTCTCTTAACCTTTTATTCATTCGTTACAGTTTCCACTTGTTATATCACAATCTTAGGGCTATAAGGTCTTATTGCATATATTTTAATTCTACTCGTTTATACAAACCAAAAGTAGGTGGTATTTTCAAACCACTAATGTTCTCACCGACATCCTATCTTATTGTAAAACAAGAAGCAAAAGTAGGTAGTATGTTCAAACAAATTACTAATTAACTAGGCCAAAAGGGTAGATTAAAAAAATAGCTAAAAAGAAGAGGCATGTCAAAAATGTTAATGCCAAAAACATCCTCAATCATTTTAATTATGAAATACAGTTATCTTTGAAATTAACATAAAAGTTCTAGTCACATCAAAACTAATTCTAAAAAGGGAACCAACAAAATTTTTTGACTCATTACCCAACCCACCTAATTTGCCACATGTAATCAAAATGAAGTAGCCGAATTAAGAAACCAGCAAGAAATCACGTACCATGGAAGCAAAGATCATGGTTGCAGACACGGTAGTCCCACCGCTACTTCTTGTAGCCACCTAACAAGTCAAGTGTGATGGTTACATAAATTTATTGAGTTTGAACCAAGTTGCCTTATATAACAGACCAAGTACCACTTAGTGAGTTGACTTTTATGGAAATTCCAGTTGCTATATTTTACATAATTGAGTTTATCATTTGAATTGACTTGAAACAATCTTTTGTCTGTAGTCTTTAATTAAAAAAAAAATAGTGTGTTAAATGATATCCGGATTTTTGAAAAAATTGATTTTAGGTTTTATGCATTCATCTTAGTCCTTTGACCCTCTAAGAGATGAACATACTCCAAAATGGTCTATTCATAAGTAAATAGGTGAGCTCTAGGCCTCTAGCATATATAAACAAGGACTCAAGGAGATAGATACTCACAACATGCGCAATGTCCCTTCGAGATACCTTTCGAGCATTGGTTCCTAACTTAGCTAACCTCTCCAGTTCTTCACTGCTAAGACCTGCATGTAAAGGAAGTGTTGCAAAACTAAAGAACTAAAATAGTAATGATCTAAAACATGAACAATGAAACAATTAGATGATAACATACTCTTTTTGACAAAATGCAAATCACGGTTGCTATATTTTACATAATTGGTTAGCCTTTAAAATTCACATTATATGATGTTGAGTAGCTAAACCTTCATGTCAAAGAAGATTCCAAAGATAGACGCATGCGTTATATCTATTTTATAAATTCACCTCAACTAGAAACACGATCAAAATGATAAAATAAAAAAAAAAACCAAAAGAAATGATAAATTAGCACAAAGTAGAGTTGAGAAATCAATCATTTATTTATAAGAAAAAGTTTATGAATGCCTCAAGCAAGTAATCCTGTTATACAAGTGACATCCCTTACACAGCACAAGGAAACCTATGTATTTTCAACTTAAGACAAGAAATTGAAGCCAAAGCACACAACAGTATTCCCAATTATATAAATGAAAAAAAC
The DNA here is from genome assembly GCA_018326465.1 of Flaveria floridana. Classification (NCBI taxonomy): domain Eukaryota; kingdom Viridiplantae; phylum Streptophyta; class Magnoliopsida; order Asterales; family Asteraceae; genus Flaveria; species Flaveria floridana. Next base: position 9,220 of record BJCO01737158.1, read on the forward strand.
ATCATCATGATAAAAATTAGTAATAATAATAATAATTAGGAAACAGACCTATGCATGGTATGCCCTCCAGAATGGCAATTGTAGCAGGAACTGCTCCTTTTTCCCTCACAATAGCCTCCACCTCTTTGGCAGTCTCCAGATTCTGAGGAAAGGGCATCCCTACCAAACAGAATCCAACCTCAATCATCACAGCCTATGATCCAATCCACCACAAAACGCAAACAACTGAAAGCGCAAATACCATGAGAGATGATAGTGGACTCCAGAGCAACAACCGCTTTGCCATTAGCTAAAGCCGTAGTGACATCCTGAGAGATCTTAATAGTCCCCACAGTGGCATTGTCATTGCCACCACCCTTAGAAGCAAAAGGCATAAGATTATTACATAACTCATGAATCAATGAGGGGGATCATATATGTTGTGATGATTTGCGAGACTTTGTTACCTTGGTGCTTGATTTCGTGATGTGAAAGTGACGATGGAGGTTCGCGAGTCGTGAGAGGGCGTTAGAAGCCATTGCAGATGGTTGATTCATTCACACACCTACTTTGGGCCTTCAATGTTTTCTTCTAGCATTCCATGGACACCCAATGATTAAGGGGAAATAATGGACCAAACTTAAATCCCAAACAACATTCTAGGTTAACAGTTATCGTTCGTTTATTACTATTTAAAGACTCCGTATAATATAATAATCAATGGATGAGTCTATACATACCTCGCTTTTACCAAGTAGCTAAACATATAAGTACACCAAGAATGTTATTAGTAAATACAACACAGCAAAAATAAAACTTACATTACTCAATAAAAAGCTTCAAAAACTAAATTTTACCCACTTCTCCAAATCAAGGTTATCCAATTTAGCTCTGTTTTTGACCTATACATACCCGGTGAGTTTGATATCTTCTAATAACTTGTTCACCATAGGATGTCGATTGCCAAAGATCACCTCATTTCTCAATTTCCAAATACACTAGAAGGTAGTGATGATTACCGCGTAAATCGCCACCTTGTTTCTTTGATTGCCCGACTTGTGAATTTAAGAGTAGGTCCTTAATGTGAAAAGCAAAGATGGGGGGTAGTTTGCACCATGACTAAATAAATGCCCACGCCATATTTTCATAACCTCTTGAGTCTCTAACTTCCGAAGCAGCTCCTAATTCCTATCTCGGTAGCTTCATCTTCTTCGGGAGCTGAGAATGCTTCTGATCAAGAAATGAAAAGGTGGTCTGCTGATTCCGGGTATTGAGCGCAAAAGGGGCATAAGTCATATTCAATATATATATTTCTTTTAGCAAGAGCTACTCGTGATGGAATACGATCCATTTCTGATCTCCACACTAAGATGTTGACCTTAGCCAGTACCCAGGAGCACCACTCGTAGATGAAGGAGTTGGCTGCTGGATGTTGATCCGAAAGGATGGATTGAACCAATTTGACTGAGAATACATTAGATGTGTTATCAATCCATATCCATTTCCCATCAAGGTATCGTATTAGTAGGTCGAATCCACATTTCTGGAAGACAAATAACTACTTATCTTGACAATGTTATTCCAAGTACCCTTAGGTATTTAGTGTACGGGATAAAAGGGGTAACCGAAGGCTATTGATAGAGGCTTATAATGACTTGTTTCCATACAGGGGCAGCCTCACTTTTAAAATGCCACCACCATTTACTTAAGAGGCTTATATTTAGTTCTTTTAGAGAAAAATGCCCAACCCACCTTTCTCCTTACCTTGACAATTCTTTTCCCAACTAATCCAGTGAACTTTTGATTTATCTTCTTTACTTCCCCAAAGAAACCTTCTTCTAATGCCTTCCAATCTTTTGATAACCTTGTCAGGTGCTTTGAAAAGTGAGAAGAAATATATCGGTAGACTATCCAAGATAGCTTTTATAAGAACGACTCTAGCTGCCATAGATAAGTGCTTTGATTTGCAAGAGGATAACCGGGATTCAAACGTGTCAATCACGGGTTGCCAATTTTTTGTAAATTCATGTTGGCCCCAACTGTGAGACCGAGATAGTTAAAAGGCAGAGTGTCGATGTTATATTACATTGCATCACCTCGCTTTTACTTGTCATACTCTCGATTTATAATTTTTTTAAATAACTCTAACCTCTAGGTGAATATTATTTACTAACTAAAACTTATCATAAAAATTATCTAGCACTAAGAGAAAATTAGTTCACATAACAAAAACCCAAAATCTACAAAAATATACTAAAGCTAAATATCTATAACATCATTTAAAATGCTAAGAAGGAGTGGAGTACACATATTAAGACGTTGCATATACATAGATTGCCATCCCATTGCATATTGATGTTTATGATTTCATAGTGTCATAATAGTCGGCATTTGATACTCTCCTTCTAATCGCACCTTGACATAATGCACAACATCTACGTGCACAATGGTAAGCACTCAACATTCTATGGTCTTCAATCACTTCATGGCTTTTCCATAGTGGGAAGTGTGTGCGTGAACCTTCTTTGCTCAAGTAATGAACGATAACATTAAACCAGTTTGCAATTAGTACACATGTCTCAGGCATAATCATCCACTTTCTTCACTGTACACTACTCATTCCCACGAAAGACAAGGACTCATGCATTATATCACATTTTGTGCCAAACACATGCTTGTAGTGATTTTCTATACGATATAGCTCCTCCAAAAGTTGATGTTAAATTTTAGGCCATCGATCTTCACTGAGCCCGAGACATAAAGCAATTGAACAAAATCTACAATGTCCATCAAGTTTAATATCTTCTATATGTGTAGTGTAAGGGTGAAAGATATCTAGAACTTCTTTCATTAATGGGCCAGAACAGATCGTGTAAGAACTATCTATTGGCGGTGATAATTTCTCGTCTATAAAATTAAATTCAACCACAATTGATTTGGTCGAGCAACTAGGTCTTTGTGATGATGTCTTTAAGTCCATAAAATTAAATTCAACAACATTTGATGTGGTTGAACATTTACTTTTACGAGGATATTGGCTAACGGGATTGGATTGAATTTTTTGGTGTTGTTTCTTCAAGCTTGATCGTCCATGAGTATTTTTCTTCACAACAGGTTCTTCAACTAAAGGTATGGTTGGATTGTAAATTTCCATTAGCTTTTCCAAAAAGATTTTTGTTCCGGGCTTGGTGTGCTTGTTAAAGGCATTTTCAAATAACTTTAGTTCAATGTCACAAGTAATATCATCACTTTCTTCATGTTTTAGTAGTGAGACATCAAGTTTCTTCCATAAGATACCAATCGAATCCAATGAAAATACACCGGCCTGCATATAAATATTAAGTAATTCATGTTTTATTGTATTGGAATGGTAATATATTTATGAAAATAAATAAATAAATGGAAAGTTGTGGTTAAAAATATAGATTTATTTATTATGTTAATGTTTAAAAATATAAATCAATGCGGAGTTATCATAAATCAACTATGTCGTGACATCGAAAGCTGCAATGAGTAATTAATAAGACAACCATCGAGCTCTTAGTGATGTAGGTAATATTTATGCACCCTTTTAACACATGATTTTTAAAAACATAACTTAATATTAGAAAGAGAAATCAAGTTTATTTTAACATAACATTAATTTTAAAAACCATAATAATTACTATAGATTTTTCAAACAGAGTAAAAAGGAAACCATAAATGATTAGAAAGTTAAAATGACATGATTCCTAATAACCATTTCTAGTTCATTAGCCATGTGCTTGTTATGAAAACCGGTTTCATGAATAAAAGTTAGTTTATACGTTTTTAACATTGTAAGACATTCACAATTACAAATCATAAATTTATATTTTTTCGTTTAAATGTAGATGCTAACCATCAAAAGTTTACCCAAAATTACCATAACGTTAACATAATATAAATCACATCATTAGTTCATCACAAATTATATAAATCTTGACCACATTAGGATAATATTAAGAGTTTAACTCACAATGAGCTTGAACATAACAACAAAAGTACAAGATAAAAATGAAATCATTGGTAACTTAGAACAATCAAACCAATGATCCACTATGGATGATATTAAATGATCCCGAGCTTCATCTAAGTGTTGAATGGACCTCCAAAGCCTTCAAAAGACCTCAAAGGATGGATTCTTGAGAGAAAACACTAGCATTTCACCTCCCAAAAGCTCTCTCAAATGTTACAAATGAGCCACTATTTATATGCTTTCTCCCAGGGAGCAACCCTACGCTAGTACAACATACATAAAAGTTGGTCAACTCGTATCGGTAGAAGTTTCGTGTTTTATGGGTCATGCCCCATGTTGGGGTGGGGCACGTCCCCATGCCTCTTAGGCATGGCCCTCTCTCCCGATAAGCAACAATACTTTTGTCCTATCTGATTGTCGAACATGGGGGCGTGCTAAATTGAATAAGGGGGTGTGTTTCAGGCTGGGCATGGGGGCGTTCCTCATCGGGCACGACCTATGCTTGGACCCTTGGAGCTTGGTTTTTTTCTTTTCATTTTTTAAGCTCCATTGGTCCATCTTGGTCTTTTTTAAGCCTAAAAACACAATTGAAGAATTTAGGTACCAAATCCTCACTTTATGCACAAGTTTTGGAAACATTTAATTGTGCAATTGATATGTTTTATTTGTATAATTTGAAGCACATCAATGAATTCTTTTGAAATTTTATATGGTTGTGCGCCGCCCATTGTTCATATTATATTCAAGAATCGACGGGAACCTGGGACTAGAATCATAGCTGCTGTAACGTGATGAACTTTTGGCCTTACTTAAACGTAACCTTACTATAACCGAAACTCGTATGTAAACATTGTCGTGATTTATAGTTTTATAAGTGAAATTAGTTTTATGTCAAACTTCAACCATATCATCAAGGATTTGTTCAGTTCTAACATCATTACAAATTGGGCTGATGTTACTTTGGCTCCTATCAAGTTGTTTCTCGTGTGGGTCCAATGGCTTAAAAGCTTGCTTTTCCAGACATAGTTGAAGTACACAATTCCTTTCATGTCTTCCTACTTCGTCATTTTGTGGGTATTCCGGAACTGTAGGTTACTCCTCTGGACTTGGTTGACGATACTACTACTATTGTCCTCTAGCTTATTCCCATATTAGTTGATCGATTTATTAATCATCAGGAGCACCAAATTGAACAACTACTTGTGCAGTGGCAAGAGGTGCCACCTACCAAAGCTAATTGGGAAGGCAAACACCAGTTTCGTACTTTTTTTCCTACCTTCCGCGACATCCGTCACCGAAAGGTCCGTTATTTAATGTGACTTCCGTTAGCATTTCTTTTTAACATTCACTCCTTATCTTTATAAGTATCCGTGTGATTATTATTCTTTGCCTTATCATCATTTTACATGTGTCCTCATCGAGGGTGTTGTTATCCTACAACTTTTACAATCGTCATTATCGTTGGGATTAAATCTATCATTAATATTTATTATTATTGTCGTTAATAAAAACCATTTTTAAGTTGCTAATACCATCATTTACATCTTTATCATTAATATAACTAACCGATTTAAGGTCGTTTTTAACTAAAACAAACTTGGGAATTCGGGGATTTAAGTGCAGGGACTAAATATGTCATTATCCAAACTTGGGCTGGGTATAAATACCCCTTATCAGCCCTAACCCTATGACTTCTTCTTCTTCTTCCTTCATTCGCCCCCTTTCTCCCCTTGCACAAACCGGCCTTTTTCTTCGCGTTTACTCCGGCAATACCTCGGCATCAGCCGGATCTACCTCATTTTCGCAGGTAGACGACCTTGGTCATCCTTTTTCTTCGTTGTTTCTGCTGTTCTTTGGTGGTTTCGGGTGCTCGGGGCCAACCCGAGCACATGGGGTTGTGAGGTCGCGTGTGGTGTCTTTCTGTGCGTCCTTCTTGTTTGTGTGTGTGCGAAATGTGTTTCTGGAAGTGTTTGTGGTGTGAATCGAGTGCACGTAGCAGCAGAAGGCTGCTCTACACATTTCTGCAGTCGCGATTTCTACTTAAGCGACTAAGTTCTGTTGTGGGACTGAGTCGTGCGATTGGGTGTGTCGTGCGACTGAGTCGTGCGATTGGGTGTGTCGTGCGACTGAGTAGTGCGATTGTGTGTGCCATGCGATTGAGTCAATATGGATGAGTGTGTGTATGTGATTGAGTTTATGCGGATGAGTGTGTGTATGCGATTGAGTCTATGCGGATGAGTGTATGCATGTGATTGAGTCTATGTGGATGAACGTGTGCGATTGTGCGTGTATCGCACGACTAAATGTTGAGTCGCACGAATGGAGGTTCATTCGTAAGAATGAAGCTAATTCATGCGAATGAAGGTTGATTCGTGCGTATGGATGTTGAGTCGTGCGATTGAGTGCTGTGTGGTACGACTGAAGGCTGAGTCGTATGAATGAAGGTTCATTCATACGAATGAAGCTGATTCATACGAGTGGAGGTTGATTCGTGCGGATGGAGCATTGAGTCGTGCGTCTGGTCCTGTCGTGCGACTGAAGTTATTTGTGTGTGCATTTCCTTCTTGTATGTGTGGTGTGTGTATGTCGTGTGATGTCAAGGTGACATCGACACGGTTACCATTGCTAATGACATTATTAACGCTTACGCTATAAAAATTACTAATATTACCACAAATCAAATCAATGTTAACATTTTTACAATTATCAAGAACTGATTTTTAGCCACTCAAATTTACTAAGTACTTCTCTAACAACAATGAAACCTTTACACTAATATCATCGCGCAATGGCGACGATTCCAAGTACTTGGATCTATATAAGATCTAATACTTATGTCTGCTTGTGTGTGTTCCGCGTGGCCGAACCGATACATCCCGAACCGACCGAACGTTATTATTTTCTTTGAACGTATCATTAATGCTTAACAATAACTGATAATAGGTGTTTGATCATTTATTGCTTACATCATTTGGAACTTGATCATCTATACTTACCACCCAACAAGTGAGTTTTGTGGCCCCTTTTATGCTTATTCAATACTATAATCAATTACAAACTTGGGGGAAAAGTATGCTCACCTATTTTTATGCTGTACAACTTACATTCTTGGAATCAACGTGTTACTGTTTTGTGAGTAATTATCTGATACATTCATGAGTTCGCTGTGTGGTACTTTCTTTACCACCATTTAATTCCGGTGTTGGAACCGACGGATAGGTATTGGTAGTACTACTGAGTTGACACCCCCACCCTTGTTTGTTGGTATACTAGTCGGTACTAACAGTGGCCATGAACGGGCCCTTGGTGAATATATACCAACAAGATTCTGTGTGTACGTCATTTGGTTTGGTTGTGAATCTCATTGTCATGTGATTTTGCTTACTTATAACTGTATTCATGGTATTCCGCAAAAACTATTATGCAGCATCAATTTACTTACTATTTTAACCTGCGAGCTCACCAACAATTTTTGTTGACCATTTTGAGCATATCTTTTCAGGTGATAACGCTAATTGAAGATTCTAGGAGTGCTGCCTTAGTGGAGACCCTAGGATGCATTTTGAGACTATTCAATACTTGACAAACATTCTTTTGAAACATTATTGGTCTGATTACACATCTTTATTCTTTTGGATACTTGTTCCCGGGTTGTGGGAATTACATTACAATAATATTATTTTTGGTTATGTGATTCAATTACAATGTTTATGCTTATGGCTATGTTGTCGTGAATATTGACTAAACACGACACAAGTCTCCTTTGTGTCGGCTGTCGTCATGACATGTTTACCATCATTTATTTATATTGCGTCTCTATTGTTCACATCCGTCACCGAAAGGTCTGTTATTTAACGTGACTTCCGTTAGCATTTCTTTTGAATATTCACTCCTTATCTTTATAATTATCCATGTGATTATTATTCTTTGTCTTATCATCATTTTACATGTGTCCTCATCGAGGGTGTTGTTATCCTTACAACTTTTACAATCGTCATTATCGTTGGGATTAAATCTATCATTAATATTTATTATTATTGTCATTAATAAAAACCATTTTTAAGTTGCTAATACCATCATTTACATCTTTATCATTAATATAACTAACCGATTTAAGGTCGTTTTTAACTAAAACAAACTTGAGAATTCGGGGATTTAAGTGTAGGGACTAAATGTGTCATTATCCAAACTTGGGCTGGGTATAAATACCCCTTATCAGCCCTAACCCTAAGACTTCTTCTTCTTCTTCCTTCATTCGCCCCCTTTCTCCCCTTGCACAAACCGACCTTTTTCTTCGCGTTTACTCCGGCAATACCTCGGCATCAGCCGAATCTACCTCATTTTCGTAGGTAGACGACCTTGGTCATCCTTTTTCTTCGTTGTTTCTGATGTTCTTTGGGTGGTTTCAGGTGCTCGGGGCCAACCCGAGCACATGGGGTCGTGAGGTCGCGTGTGGTGTCTTTCTACGCATCCTTCTTGTTTGTGTGTGTGCGAAATGTGTTTCTGGAAGTGTTTGTGGTGTGAATCGAGTGCACGCAGTAGAAGAAGGCTGCTCCACAAATTTCTGCAGTCGTGATTTCTGCTCAGGCGACTGAGTTCTGTCATGCGACTAAGTCATGCGATTGGGTGTGTCGTGCGACTGAGTCGTGCAATTGAGTGTGTCGTGTGACTGAGTCGTGCGATTGTGTGAGTCGTGCGATTGTGTGTGCCGTGCGATTGAGCCAATGCAGATGAGTGTGTGTATGCGATTGAGTGTATGTGGATGAGTGTATGTATGTGATTGATTCTATGCGGATGAGTGTATGCATGCGATTGAGTCTATGCGGATGAGTGTGTGCATGGGATTGAGTCTATGCGGATGAGTGTATGCTTGCGATTGAGTCGATGCGGATGAATGTGTGCAATTGTGCATGCATCGTACGACTGAATGCTGAGTCGCACGAATGGAGGTTCATTCGTACGAATGAAGCTGATTCATGCGAATGAAGGTTGATTCGTGTGTATGGATGTTGAGTCGTGCGATTGAGTGCTGTGTGGTACGACTGAAGGCCGAGTCGTACGAATGAAGGTTCATTCGTACGAATGAAGCTGATTCGTATGAATGGAGGTTGATTCGTGCAGATGGAGCGTTGAGTCGTGCGTCTGGTCCTGTCGTGCGACTGAAGTTATTTGTGTGTGCATTTCCTTCTTGTGTGTGTGGTGTGTGTATGTCGTGTGATGTCAAGGTGACATCCACACGGTTGCCATTGCTAATGACATTATTAACGCTTACGCTATAAAAATTACTAATATTACCACAAATCAAATCAACGATAACATTTTTACAATTATCAAGAACTGATTTTTAGCCACTAAAATTTACTAAGTACTTCTCTAACAACAATGAAACCTTTACACTAATATCATCGGCAATGGCGACGATTCCAAGTACTTGGATCTATATAAGATCTAATACTTATGTCTGCTTGTGTGTGTTCCGCGTGACCGAACCGATACAACCCGAATTGACCGAACGTTACTATATTCTTTGAACGTATCATTAATGCTTAACAATAACTAATAATAGGTGTTTGATCGTTTATTGCTTACATCATTTGGAACTTGATCATCTATACTTACCACCGAACAAGTGAGTTTCATGGCCCTTTTTATGCTTATTCAATACTTCAATCATTTACAAACTTGGGGGAAAAGTATGCTCACCCATTTTTATGTTGTACTACTTAAATTCTTGGAATCAACGTGTTACTGTTTTGTGAGTACTTATCTGATACATATATGAGTTCGCTGTGTGGTACTTTCTTTACAACCATTTAATTCCGGTGTTGGAACCGACGGATAGGTATTGGTAGTACTACTGGGTTGACACCCCCACCCTTGTTTGTTGGTATAGTAGTTGGTACCAACAGTGGCCAGGAACGGGCCCTTGGGTGAATATATTCTAACAAGATTCTGTGTGTACGTCATTAGGTTTGGTTGTGAAGCTCATTGTCATGTGATTTTGCTTACTTATAACTGTATTCATGCTATTCCGCAAAAACTATTATACAGCATCAATTTACTTATTATTTAAACCTGCGAGCTCACCAACAATTTTTGTTGACCATTTTGAGCATATCTTTTCAGGTGATAATGCTAATTGAAGATTCTAGGAGTGCTGCCTTAGTGGAGACCCTAGGATGCATTTTGAGACTATACAATACTTGACAAATATTCTTTTAAAACATTATTGGTCTGATTACACATCTTCATTCTTTTGGATACTTGTTCCCAGTGGTTGTGGGAATTACATTACAATAATATTATTTTTGGTTATGTGATTCAATTACAATGTTTATGCTTATGGCTATGTTGTCATGAATATTGACTAAACACGACACAAGTCTCCTTTGTGTCGGGTGTCGTCATGACACGCTTACCATCATTTATTTATATTGCATCTCTATT
>BJCO01737159.1:0-20078 GCA_018326465.1 Flaveria floridana
GATTTTGCTGCTGCAGTAAGGTATCTTCACAGCTCAATGAAGCTGTGATTTTATGTGCATTTTCATATGTTCATAGCTTGCATATTCACATAAATGATCCTTTGTTCTTTGGGTTTGTTTTATACATTAATATGGTCATCTAATGAACATATATTTCAGCTTATAAAAGGGTTTATAAAGTTGTAATTCCGCTGCGTTTTCAGAAAGTTTAAATGGTTAAACTATGATTTTATGTTCTAACAAACCCTACAATTGTTTGATCTGATTATACTCCCAAACTCAGTAGAAGATCAACGTATAGCTGCATGGAAATATGATAATGAATGGGACTGTGCCATGATCAAAAGGACATCTGGCATGGTGCAGTATTTTCCAAGAGTAGAGAGCTTAATCTCGTTGCCAGATGTAGACCTTAACACTTTACAACACATTTCCATCATTAATTATCCCATAAGTCCAAGGGGAAGAGATTTCTCTGGACTTGTAACTAAATTAGGTCATAAGTTCAAGGGATATGTGCTTAGGGAAGCAAGGATGGTTTATGCAGAGCATTTTCAAAGAAAGTCTAAGTCTAAGTCCAAGTCCTAGCTGATAGATGATGAGTTTTTAATAGGGATTGGAGCTGAAGACAAATATGTTGCATCAATCAAAATAATTGAAGGAAATCAGTTCTCATACCCCATCATAAACTGGGGATATGTTGAACAAAATAAAGAATTAGTTCTGTTGAGGGATGATCATCAGAAGAAGGCATCAAGCATAAGATTGTTTGATCCAATAGAGATCAAATTGCTTCATCCAAGCTACACTTCTTATCTTTATAATAAATATTTCCTAAGGTTGCAAGACCAAATTGCTCAAAATGACTCATGTTTGTATGTTCATTATATACAAGTTATTGACAAAATACATGCCAATGCATACAAGAAAAGGAAGCATGAGGCAGGGTAGTTGATAGGATAAGAAATAAAGAGAATCACAGAATTGAGAATTTCTGATCAGGACAAATTAGAAATGGCGTCCAATAAAAGTGTTATTGCAACACTTACCACTGAAGAGGACATCCTGGGTCTGAAATACAAAACATTAAAAAGAATGGGTAGAAGAAAGATTCAGTTTAAATATGAAGATCAACAAGGAGTAGTAGAATACTTCAGAAACAAGATCATGGTAAGAGTAAAAGATCTAAAAGTCTTTAATTAATGATTACTCAAGTCTAAACCTAAGGGGGAGTGCTATTAGGAATAGAACTCTTGTATAGGTTTAGATGATAGATCATGCTCTTGTAATCACTTTTTTAATTATGAGTTTGAATAATCTGATATGAATTATGTTGATTACATCTGTGTTTATTGATTGAATAATATAACGCATTACATAATATATGTTATAAATGCATGATATAATGTATTGCATAATGTATGTGTGAATGTGCATTAAACATGAGACAGAAAATTGATAACACTAACAAATTGTTCTTCCATAGATATTATCAGGAACAGTCTCCTTCGGAGGACAAGAACTCCTATGGAAGCACAAGTTGCTATGGAAGACAAGTTACCTACGGAAGCACAAGTTGCTGCGGAAGACAAGTTACCTGCGGAATTGACACGTATGATTGACCATTATCAAGTAATCAACCCAAAGTCAACAAGTCAACGTGGCAGATCAACAACAACATTAATGACGTTAATATATTCCACGTCACATCAATATCATTAAATATATTTTATTCATTGTAAAACACGAACTCCCATGTCGCTAAACGTGGCCGTGAATCGGATAACTATAGTTACCTTAATTGCATCATATAGTTAGCATTAATTTAGGAACATAATAGGATCCCTATATATTATGAGATCAATATCATGTAAAGATATCAACATTACAATCTGTAACAGTTCGATCATCAATGTCAATATACAACATTACAAACAATATTATCAATAGTATCAGCATCATCAGAACATCGGCAGAGATTTCATGGTTTGAGCGTTGGTTTGATAATTCTTATTTGTTTATTCATTCTATTGTGCTTTAATCGATTAAACAACAAGTATCGATAATTTCACGACCAATACTTATATAAATTAAGTCTGATAATTCCTGAACAATCCTAGAATTCATATCTTATCTCATTACTTAAGTCAGTTAGAATATCTTTTAAGAAAAGAGATCTATCAAGGAAGTTCATGAGTGCACTCCCTCAAGAGTGGACTTTCTACTATGTTTCTATCAAGAGAACATAGAATTTGAACACTCTCACAATGACTGAACTATTCGGCATTCTTGATGGATACCGTGTAAAGATGGAAACTCAGAAAGGCCACCAGATGAACAGAATCTCTGGTTTTTCCACTAGCAATACTCTAGTTGTTGCTGAAGGATCAAGAAACCCCCAGTCCCAGCAGTTCCTGACTTACTCCCAGCAGCAACCTTGTTCTTCTGGGCCATATATCACTTTTCCTGAGACACCAAGGTCTCAACAGTCTCAATCAAGTCCCTTCCCGGATAATTATGCCTTTGTTTCAGGAAATGAACATTCTAGTGACTTTCAGTTCTGCGTTGATGATCTAGAATGCTTCAGCCCAGATGATGTTGAGTGCATGGACATAGTCCAACAAATGGCTATACTGACTTATAGAGCAAAAAAGTTCTTCAAAAGAACAGGAAGGCAGTTCCCTAAAAACCCAACCAAAAACAAAATTCGGGTTTGATAAAAGCAAGGCCAAGTGCTACAACTATAATCAATTTGGTCATTTTGCAAGGGAATGCAAAGCTCCAAAATCCAATCTAGGAGCCACTTAAGCCTCCACACATTCTGCCACACATAAAGTTGCCTCAACTAAACAACAAACCGCTGATATTGCTCAAGAAGTTGACAGGAGCTTCATGGTGCAAGAAGTAAATCCTGCTCAAGCACTCATGGATGGAACTAATGACAACAAGGTATATAAACATCTTTGCACTCTAGCTTGTATTGCTAAAGTCAAGCTATATCAAGACTATAACATGGAAATCAAGTCTGATATTGAGTCCTTAAACATCTTAAAATCTGATTTTAAAAGGGCAGAATCTGACAATAAAATGAAAATTGAAGAGTTAGAAAGAACTGTGTCTTCTTTAAAGCATGAACAAACCAATTATAGGACTCAAATCAAAGATTTAGTTTCCAAGTTAACTAAGGCTCAAGCCTAGCTAGTCATAGCTGAGGCTAAAGCAAAGAAGTATGCTATTAAAGATCATAACTTCCAAACCATTCTTGCATCATCCTCCCACTCAAAAATATGTTATCAAAATAAAGGTGGGTTGGGAAGCAATGAAATGGCTCCACCATGCTCTTATGAATCTATCAGATAACCAAATTGTGGTACTGAAGAGCAAGAGGTTCCATATACTTACTCCCTATCTTATGAGAAGAAGAATGATGCAAATACCTGGGACCATTACGAGAAAGGATCAGGTTGAAAAATCGATCCTCACCTATAATGAAAAACCCCTGACCACCACAGCTAGAAGAAACAAAGCCAAGGCAGCAAGGAAAACTGTCAGAAAAGTAGCTGAGTCCAAGCTGAAGATAGATCCAAAGCAAAAAAAGCATGTTTATCTTGGCTGGATTCCAGGTGGTTGGAAGATCTGATCCAAGAGAAGAATGTAGTACTAGAACTCTTATCTGAAGGATCAAAAACTGAGGGGAAGACTATCGTGAAATGCAAGAAACAACAGTCATCTCACCCAATGAAGAATAACATTGAATGCATAATATGTGGTCTTCACAACCACATGGCTAAAGATTGTTACTACAATCTTGCAAGCACACATTATGCAAATAATGTTAAGAAGAAAGATGTCAAGGAAGGTTTCACATTTGGACCTTATTAGAAGGTTTAAATATTAAAGGAAGGAAAACTTACTTTCGAAGCCAAATTGCTTTCGGAAGAAACTCATTCTTCCGAAAGGAAAGCAGCTTCGGAAGACAAATCAAAGAAAAAGAAAATTCCTTTGCAACTTCTGAGAAGAAGATTGCTTTGGAAGAACAGGTTGTGAAAGCTCCTTCTGAGAAGAAAGAAGCATAGGAAGAAAGTTATGCTGCTCAAGCTTTAGGAGGCTCATCTCCGTTGGTTAACCAAATAAGGGAATGAAAGATTAAAGAAGATGATGCAGCCCAAACCTCTTCTTCCCAAACTATCATTGAATCCCCATGTCTACATTTTGGTCAAATTATAACATCCACATTGGAAGAACCCAAGACTAACAAGGCTTGGGTTTATGATAACAACTAACTTTCTCACCTTATATGTAGGGACATCCACATGACAAAAAAGGAAATGTATGGATTATAGATAGTGGATGCTCCAGGCACATGACCGGAACAGATCTCGTCTTTAACAATTTCAGTATTTTGATGGAGGACCTGTTCAGTTTAGAGATGAAACCAGAGGATATATTTTTGGCAGAGGTAGTGTATCCAATGGTAAGTTAAAAATTAATAAAGTAAACTTTATCAAACAGCTTGAACATAACCTGTTAAGTGTTTCTTAATTCTGTTATCAAAAGAACCACATGCTTTTCATAGAACATGAGTGCATTATCCTCAAATCCAGGATCATAATTCCACAGGAATTGGTGCTTCTTAGATCTCCTGGAAAGGGGATATGTACAAGCTTGATATGAAAAATGCTTCCCCACTGGGTGAAGTATCATGCTTCCTTTCAAAAGCTAATGGTGATGAGTCAACTCTATGGCATAAAAGAATGTGTCATGTTAATTTTAAAACCATGAATAATTTGGTTAAAAAGGAATTTCTCTGCAAGGATAATTGTGTTGCATGTTTAAAAGGAAAGCAACACAGGGTTCCTCATACATCCAAAGAAGTTAACTCTATCACCACTCCATTACACTTATTGCACATGGATCTATTTGGTCCCACAAGTATAATAAGCATTGTAAGGAAATCATACTGCCTTATGATTGTTGATGATTTTACTAGATACTCATGGGTGTTCTTTTTAAGAACTAAAGATAAAACTGCTGAAACTTTAAAGTCTTTTATTCTTAAAATAGAAAATCAAATTGATCATAAGGTTAAAATAATTAGAAGTGATCAAGCAACTGAGTTTAAGAATGAAGTTCTTTACTCATTCTGTAACTCAAAAGGGATTGCTAGACAATATAGTGCTCCTAGAACTCCTCAATAGAACGGTGTTGCTAAGAAGAGAAATAGGACACTTATTGAGGCTACTAGGAGTATGTTAGCTGATTCAAAGCTGCCACTAACATTCTCGGCAGAGGCAGTTAGCACTGCATGCTATGTGTAGAACAGAGTTCTTATTGTTAAGCCATATGAAAAAACCCCTTATGAGCTATGGAACAAGAGACCACCATTTATTGGTTTTCTTAGGTCCTTTGATATTAGGTGTACCATACTTAACACAAAAGATAATTTAGAAAAATCTGCTAAAAAGCCGGATGATGATATCTTTGTTGGATATATGTCAAGCTCAAAAGCTTATAGAGTATACAACATCAAAAATCAATAATTTGAGGAAGCATCCAATGTTGTTGTTGATGAGCACACTCCTTGTGTTAAGGGGAATGATCCTGATCACATTTTTAGTCTAGAATTATATTCAAACTATCCTAAACCTTCTTGTGAGAATGTTCAGCTAGAACAGGAACTCAAAGTGACTTAGATGATGATCAACTGTTTGAGTTACCCAGACCTCTTCCAAGTTCTACAAGAATTTTTGAAGCTCAATCTCCCATCAAAGTAACAAGTGTAGATTCAACCAATTTTCAACAAACTGAGCCTCAAAACTCATTGATTGACAACACAAACACTGCACAACACTAAGATGATAGAAGTTGCAATCAGGAAGAATAGGCAACTGATAAGGCTACTCCACATCAAATGGCTACTGATGCTATTTTTCCTTCATTCAACTAGTCCTTATTGAATGAATGTGAAACCCCAGCTGAGTCAAATGTTCACAATCTTGAGCAAATCCTTTGAAATCTAGATCTCTCTATGCAAATGGATGTGATCCCTAGACTCAGGATTCATAACACCCACCTAGCTGAAAGTATCATTGGAGATGTTTCTGAAGGTGTGAGAACAAGAAGACAAACTCATAATAGAAATGTCTGCTTGTACTCTGGCTACCTCTCATAGATGGAACCAAGGAAGGTAGAAGAAGCTCTAAAGGATATTAGTTGGATTGAGTCAATGCAAGAGGAATTGCTTCAATTCAAAAGACAAAAGGTCTGGAACCTATGTCCACTACCATCTTATCAAGTACCCATTAGCACAAAGTGGGTATTTAGAAACAAAAAGGATGATAGAGGCTTGATTATCAAGAGCAAAGCAAGATTAGTAGTTCGGGGATACACTTAAGAAGAAGGAATCGATTACGCTGATGTCTTTACACCTATTGCAAGACTTGAGGCAGTTAGAATCTTTCTTGCTTATGCAGCATCCAAGAACTTTACAGGTACCAGCTTGATGCTAAGTGTGCTTTTCTCTATGGGGATATAGAAAGAGAGGTCTATGTGTGCCAACCTCCAGGATTTGAAGATCCATAGCATCCTAACTACATATGCAAATTGGATAAAGCTCTTTATGGGTTACACCAGGAACCTAGGTTGTGGTATGAGACACTGTCTCAGTTTCTCCTAAAGAATGGTTATACTAGAGGTACCATTGACAAGACATTATTCATAAGGAATACCGGAAAAGGCATTTTGCTAGTACAAGTCTATGTTGATGACATCATATTTGGATCTTTAAATGACCAAATTTGTAAGGACTTTGAAAGCATTATGAAAAGGAAGTTTGAGATGAGGTCCATGTAGAAATGGACTTTTTCCTTGGAATTCAGGTGAAGTAAATGAAAGATAGGTTCTTCATCAATCAATCTAAATATGTTAAGAGAATCCTAAGTTGCCTCAAAGGAGCTCCCAAGTTAGGTCTCTGGTATCCTAGGAATCAAGACTTTAATCTCCATGGCTACACTAATAGTGACTATGGCGGCTGCAACATCAACAAGAAATCAACATCAGAGGATGTCAATTTCTCGGTGGAAGGATAATCTCCTGGAAATGAAAGAAGCAATCTTGTGTTTCAATATCAACTGCTGAGGCTGAATATATTGCTGTTGATAGTTACTGTGCTCTGCTGCCATGGATTCAAAATCAGATATTGGATTATGGCTTCAATTTTATGGAGACTCCTATTCATATTGACAACAAGAGTGCAATTTCCATTACAGAAAATCCAGTCAAGCATATTGACATCAGGAATCATTTTATCAGAGATATTCATGAGAAAAATCTGATCAAATTAGTCACAATTGACTCAAATGAACAATATGTTGATTTGTTCACAAAGGCATTTGATAAACAAATATTTAAATATCTGATTACAGCTATTGGGATGATAAAAATTGACTAACTTGTCTCATATGAAAACCTTTTAATACGTGTTCTGTCTGTGTCAACCAATCTAAGCCCTGTTACAAAAGGTCTTTCTTTCAAAATCTCTTAAGTATGAATTCTTCCAAAGAGAAACTTTCCCTCGGAAGATATCTTTGTTTATCTTCTGAAGGCAACTTTTCTAAAACTTGTAATATCATCGGAAAAGGTTTTAAGCTTCGGAAGAACATTTAAAGTGCTATCAAATCCATTTTGAAGTGATAAAACCTTTCATTCGAAAGACCTTCTTACTCTCTGAAGTAAGACTATCTTACCTTCGAAAGTAAGTTTGGCTTCGGAAGATATTACACTCGAAAGATTCATACTCTCGGAAGAAAAATGTTAATGTGCTTCAATCTTTGGCCTCACTCTGTAAAAGGTAAAAATTTTCCTAATGATGTCGGAATATTTAAATGACTTATCCTTACCGCCCCTTTCATATCAAACCAAACTATCATTTCACCATATCCATATGCCATTTCACCAGATTTAAATACTTCCGACCTATCTCATTAATCTTTTTACCCATTTGCAAACCCTAACTGTTCCTTATCTTCACTGTCACTCTTCAAACTTTCCACTACTCTTTATGATCTTTGTCAACAATGGCTCTAAACCCTCAGCATAATCAAGTCACGCTCCTTGACTCTTCAAAACATGTTGACTTCTCTGTAATCATCCAATTTTTGCTTCAGTCCACCTACTACACAACCCTCACTGTTAATCCCACTGTTTACTCCAACCATATGTCCGAATTTTAGGCTGATGGTCAGATTGACACCCTGAACGGAGTTAGGGTTATCAGGTCAAAAGTCTGTGGCCAAGAGATAGTCATATTCGAACAGACCATTAGGGAGCACTTAGAGCTTCATGATGAAGGTTTTCCAATGGAATTCCTTAAATCTGATTTGGAAGATACCTATACCCAAATGGGGTATGGTGGTGATGTAAGCAGATTAGCGATCTACAAGTTTAACTTCTCCTACCACTGGAAGTTCCTGTTTCATATTTTCTTCATTGTCTATCCAACAAATCAGGGGGATGGGATCAAATTCCCTATGACCTAGGATGCCTAGTTCATGGGTTGGTAAAAGGCTTTCGGTTCAACTATTCAAGATTTGTGCTGAATAACCTCAGGGGAAATCTTCAACAGGAAACATTCTACATGTAATCCAGGTTTATTCAGCATATCTCAACTGCGAGCTGGATCAAGAGAAACTTGTCTGTGCAGCTACTCTTTCTACTCCTCCCATGAGGCCGACCATCTTCATAGTTCTAAAAAGGATGTCTACCAACTTCACCGGAAGACATACTGCACTTCTTCCAGGTATGATCGAGCCAATGGCTCCTGGTGACATCCCTATAAACCCCATAAGTGATGAACCCACACCAGCACCACCCACTTCACTGACAACTCTATCTCCTCCTCCCATCAAATACACATATCAGAGACGTTCCAAACAAACCCTTGTTCAATCTTCTCTGATTGAACAAGCCCCTCCTGTTCCATCCAAAAAGGCCAGAGTGAAAGAATGGGGTCCCACTCAGTTTGAGGTCTAACCATCCTTCACCATTGACCTTAATATGGGTAGTGAGACTCCTCAGTCTCAATCCCATGAGCCCCAAACCAGAGCTGAAAGCCCTCAGGATGAGTCACAATACTCACCTGAGAAACTGATAAGCAGCAGCCAAATCATAGGCTCCAAGCCTCTAGATATTGATCAAGGTCCCAGGTTATTAGGCATAACTCCCATATCCTTTACTGACCTACTTACCAGTACTGATGAGGATTTCATGTTCCTTCAAGGCCATGATGTTGATCCAAAACACCTATTCAAGGATCAACTGAGCCTAGAGAAACCTCTGACTTCTAGCCCTCATCAGCAAAGCCAAACTGAGGTGAGTCCTACTGATGTGGAGGGGACTCATATAGATTCAACTGCCACTACTGAGAATGTCTCAATGACCTCTCAGGACAGTGGTAACATCTCTGAGACTGAATCTACGACAACTATGCCTATTGGACTCTAAAAAATATATCACTATGCAGAGGAAACCAAGGTGCCAAGAAACCACAACTGGTGGTGAGCATGAAAATACAAGGTATATTATCTCATCTTCCTGTGATTCTTCTAAAGAAGATGAGGAAAGTATGCAACTCATAATCAGAGATCTACTTTCCAAAGTCTCAAACCTTGAATCAAAGGTTAAGACTTTAGAAGACAGGTATGCCACTCAGCAACTTAAGATTGAATATCTCAAGGCTCAACTAGCTGAAACACAGACTAAGAGATCTGTTAGGCATGTAACAATTGAAGTCTCTCTCACTTCTTCCTCTAGCTCTTAAGCTCTCAAGATGATGCTACCAAAAAGGGGGAGAATGTTCAGAGGTAAACTCATACAGAGCTAAGCTTAGCTCTCACAACCCTCTCTTTAAAATATCATGCTCAACCAGCAACTTCTTTCCCTGAACCACCTCGAATCATACTTCAAGTGGACCCAAAGATGCTCATAGATCATCATAGATTCCTAACCATATTCTAATGAGATCTTTATTTGAACAACCAAGTCCAGACATTGTTATGGCTTACTTTGGAGCAGAAGAGCTTTAAAGGTTGAATGCATCTCCTACCTCTGAGGAAGGAGTCGGTCAACCTAAGGTCCACATTGAACCTGCGATTGATTTTGAAGAGAATATAGGGACTGATGGCCCAACAACTGAATCAGTTGGGACAGGAAGTGTAATTCCTCTAACTTTCAAAGCTGATGACCAAGCTGCGAAAGAACTCCCACTAACTTCCGAAGCTAAAGTTCAAGCTGTGGAAGGACTATCTTCATTATCTAATGATCTAATTATCACAGAGGCAATTCTTGAACTAGCCTCTGAGACAAATAGTAAAGACTATCTCACAACTCCTCCTGCTTAACAACCTTCATCATCACAAGCTCATATCACCACTCACCAGCCTGAATCATCTACAATAGAGTCTCTAAAAGCTCAAGCTTGCAAAGACATCAAAGGTAAAAGAAAGATGACTGCGGAAGAACTGTTAGAGGACGAAAGGATGGAGAAGCTAAAGAGGAAAGGTAGACTCCCCACTGGAAATCTAGTAGCTGCTAGTAGCAAAGCAGCTGTTGTAGCCCAGGAGGCTATCAACAACACGAAAAGAGTGGAGATTATTGAAAATCTTGTCAATCTGGGTGTAGCAAATGAAGATGTGCTCCTCTTAACACTTGAGGAGCTGGTAGAGTTAGAAAAGGTAACCCTGCTGCAAAAAGAACAAGATGAAGCAGCAAGGTTGGCCTTAGAAGAGGAGGAGAAGAGGAAGAAAGAGGAAGCTGAGCAGCAGCTGAGAGAAGAAAGGGTAGTCTTCTTAACTTATAGGGGCTACTCCTTTGAAGAATAAGCTCCTCATGACAACGACATGATCTTGTGGCTTTTTAATAAAGAACAAGATCAAATGGACAAGGAGAGGAGAAAGGCTACAAGGGAAAAGCTCAGAGCTAAGAAGAAGGAGGAAGAAGGAATAGAAGGAAGAAGAAGCCCAAATATTGCAACCAAGAAGATGGGAAATAGAGCATGGATGAAAGCATATCTTAAAGCCCATGGTTTCTCTGGAAGACAAGTTGGTCCCATGTCTGATAAGACATTGCAGCGACATGTCAGTGACATCAAAGCTGACATTCGCTCAGGAAGAAGGAAGGGGGTTTACCCAAGTTCTCAGAGGATAACACCCAAATCTACACCTTAACCTCAACCCCAAACTAAACCTGAGCCAACACCCTTTCCTTTCCTAATAAAAACTAAACCAACCACTGAACCACGCACTCCTGAACCTATACCATCATCTATACCCTTATCACCTATTGCTTCACAGCAACCACCTCCACTACCCATCCTAAAACCCAAAACACTTCCCAGAACTCAACCCTCCTCTACCCAACAAATAACCACCCACTCATTATCCAAGCCATCCTCTAAGTCAAGTAAACCTCTGACCTTGGAGAAATTCAAGGAAATCAAGAAAAAGCTCATCAATTGTACTACTCTGAGTGTAATTTCTTGTGAAGAGGAATCCATCAAGTTAACATTTGTTTATGGATCCTCCAGTTTCCTCATAAGAGAAAAAAATCTTGATTTGCCTAGGGGAACTCTAAACCAGGCACTTCATCTCTTGGTAGCCAACTCTGATTCACTCAATAAAGAGAAGAAGATGCTAACAAGAAGACTAGTAATTCTCTTGGACACCAGGAAGGGTAACAAGCTGCCAACTCCACCCCTCATTCCTAGGAAGAAAATTATCCAATGGAGATTTGAGGACTCTTCTCATAACTTTATTGTAGAAAGAGAAAATGGTGAAGTCAACAGACTTAACACTCCATCTCTGCTTCACTCAAGTAGATTTGACATCGCTGAGCTAGCAGAGAAGCTATTCTCCAACCCTTCCAACTCTTAGATTGCTGCTCACACTCAAAATCATCTGAGCTGCCTTCACCTTGCTGAGTTAACTGCAAGAGCAAGGATTGAATAAGAGTTGAAGCTAAGGGAGAAGGTTGAAAAGGAAGGGACAATAAAAGGAAAGTCATTCCTACAAATGGTTGAAGTCCCTAACTTGGAACCTATAGTCAGATGGGAGTATGACTATAACTTCTATCAACTATCTCTCTTTCGAGGGCCACAATAAAGGGTACATATGATCCAAAGTAACAGACTAAAGTAACAGACTAGACTTATTATCAACAAATGATTTGTACCAACTACTCAGCACCACTTCTGGAAAGAACAAAGAGATAGACAAATATTTGCTCCCCTTAGTGCTGATTATTTTGAGAAGTAGAAGACAGTGAGGTTTTGGTAGCATCAACCTAGGGGGATTTTGTTGGATATATGAGGCTGGTGCAACCAAAACTACACTTAGAACAATTTTAGTACAACTGTGAAGGACTTCTGAAGATAAAGGCCGCACTTCCAAAGATTAAAGATAAAGGACTTATGAAGAGGAATCATGTCTTCCGAAGACGTAGTCATCTCTCTTCCGAAGTATCAACACTTAAGAAGATTTCAAGAAAATGACTTTAGAAGCATAGAGTCTTGAAGACCAGCGAAAGTCTCGAAAGAAGTGAAGTTTTCCAAAGTATAAATGGCTTTGGAAGAACTTTTTCTTCTGAAGCTAGTTAACCTTCGAAAGAACTTACTATGAACCAGTGAATATTAGCATGGTCCCTCTGACAAGCTGCTGCAACCTTTGAGACACTGCATGGAGTTTTCTCACGACCATGTAGTTGACCATACTTTAGTTCATTGTTCATTCCTTATCAGTTAGTACATTTACTAACTTTAGTTGGTAAACAAAAAGTGAAGTCATGGACATGCCATGACTACCTTATCTAGGATAGTAATTTATTCTAGATACCTTACTACTAGCAATGTAGTATTTGTTTAGTAAGTTTCCAGCTGGCTGTCTTTTGTATAGCTGGCTATAGATAGTAGTATATATAGTTCTCATTATAAGCTCATAAGAGCATGCTTGTAAGAGTCTTGTAATATTTGAGTTGAGAATTAATATATACAAGTATCTTGAAAACCATTTCTTGTGCTTTTTTTACTTAGTATATTATTATCAACTCTTAGAAGATTCTGCTTCATCATTTTAACGGTAATTTAGTGAGTTAAAGAGAGAACACTTGTCTTGAGTGACTTGTATCGATCCTGCAAGTTACAAACTCTGATTATTTTAAATGTGTGGATATAGTGTCGTTCTAAGTAATTAATGACTGGGATCCTGTTTTGTTCACACACCTCAGGGTAAAACCTAGCATGTGGATTATGAGGGTGTGACAGATTGGTATCAGAGCCATTGGTTATAGGGAACTAGGTTGCATAAACACTAGTCTATAACTGCATAGTTTATTAGTTACTTGTTATTTGCTATTTACCTTATACTCATTGGCATACACCTCACTGGACACTGCAGCATGGCATCATCCTCATGAGCTTTAGGTAAGCGGCATGTATGTTCTGAATCCCCTCCACCTCCTGCACCGGATAAAGGACCCGACTGGCCTTGACATCTTTACCCCTCTAAGGAGATGGATTGGGACCAACCTTTTGCTATACCTGCGCGCGATCCTCCACGCGACTGGAGTTACTACTCCACTTACCTAGATCATATGATCTACAGAAAGCGTGTTTGATGCTTAGCTGCTACTGGACCTAGGACTAGGTCAGCGACTGCCTCCACGACACCTATTCTCCCTCCTCTTGATGCCCCCTCGAGCGGGCTGTTGCGGCCTTGGTTGGTACACTGGACACTGAACGTCTTCGCATTAGCGGACTCACAGATGAGAACTCCACTTTGCGCTACGAGATGCAACAATTATGCTTACAGGTATAGACACTCCAGGAGTGACTCTCGATGTCCGTTAATGGGCAGTACACATTGGCAGGAAACGTGGAGGCATAATTTAAGGACAGACATGAGATTGACTAGGCTGGAGGCACAACTAGACGCACTTCATATTGCGGATGACCCTGCACCTAAAAAAGAACCTAAAGAAGAACCTAAAGAATAACCAGAAGAAACCCCAAAAAAAGATCCTCAAGAGATAGATGGAGACAGCGATGGATCTAACATATTAGACTGATTTTTTACATTATTTGCCTTGGACTACATGGGTGTTTTGTTTGAAAACTATGTGGGAAGGGTTGTTTCTCACCCAACTAAAAAAACTAAAAATTTTGATACTGACTGAATATTTTGTGAGAACCTTTACAATTTATTTATCATGAGTTATTATTTTAGTTATAAATATTGTGGTTATGACATATTCGTTATTTATTACTATTTACCATACTTCAATGAGATTGATATGTTCGATTAGGGATGAGCATTTGGTACCTAGTACTCTTATCGGTACCCAACTGGTACCGAAAATATGTATAAGGTACCGATACCGGTACTTTATTTTCTTATATTTTGGGAACGCTACTGATCGGTATCGGTACTTTAACCAAAAGTCTCGTATAGTCCCGCTAGTACCCGAATAGGAATAGGTTATTTTAGAATTTGTATTTTGTTTTGTACTTTTCACCCCCATCAACTTGTATTTTGTTTTGACTTTTGAGTGTAATTATTATAATTTTTCTAATATCATTTTTATTATTTCACTATAATGTCAAGAGATATACTACTTATGATTTTAATAGAAATAAATGGTGGACTAGTGTGTGGATTGAGTTAACAGGAAATGAGAAAAGTAAAAAAATTATCATTTAGGTGGATTTTTTTTATATTTTATTTTTGTTTAGTTATTATAAACTTTTAGAGATCGGGTATCAAACATGTACCGGGTAACATATACAAAAACAAGTTTTAGGTATCGTAACTAAACATCACTATGTAGCAAGCCTAAAAAATAATGTTGTGGAGGTAAAGGGTACCAAAGAGGTATCAGGTACCGAAATACCGGTACCTTACCGGTACCGGTACCTGTACACATATACCAAATTCGGTACCGGTACCGGTACTTGTTTTTTATAAAATTCAAGACCGGGTGCTTTCGATAACGGTACTGGTACCTGTTCGGTACAGGTATGGTACCGTGCTCATCCCTAGTAAAGTTTCATATTTCTAGACCAGTTTATCAGATCATTTTTCATATCAAAAGATATTATAGTCATTTGAACCACACCATTTTTACTCTCTTATTCAAAATTAATCTAATTAATTACTACATCTCTCTCGCTTTTTTCTTTTTCTCTCTCTCCTATCTAGATTTTTTTTGAACTTAAGCTATCTCTTTTACAACAAATTTTGTTAAATAAGTTAAAAATCACATCTTTTCATTAAAAGTAGAAACGATTGAAAACCAAAAATTTTTAAAATATAAAATTTTCTAAAACACAACTTTTCTAAAATAAAATATTTTAAATCGTTCTATTTATAAAAAGTGAAATTTTCTAAAAACTATTATTAAAAAAAATGAAGATAACTACAACCATAGTTTTTAATAAATAAGACTTTTATGAAAAATAATATTTTCATGAGCGTCTTTTAAATCGAATGTTTAAAATCAAATTTATTTAGATAAGAAAGTTTAAGAAGAGAGTATTATTGTTATATTTCTTGAACTGTTACCTATGTGTAGTTTTGATCATATCTTATATCAAAATAACATAGTAAAACTCTTAATTTGTATTACTAAATATTTGATATTTTTTATTGAATTTGTGTAATACATTGGTTCTAAACTATATATCTCAATCTCATCTTAATCTATATCAATAAAGCAAGATCTCTACAAGGCACATGTCATTTTTCTAAGATGTCCACCTAGATTTTTGACACATGTTGTTAGGACCGAGTACGAACTGGTACTAACTGAATCTACATGAAACCAGATCAAATAGTGTGGAATCCTATTTGATTGACGATCCAATCAGGAAGAACGTTAATCTGATCAAAACTAACGATTAGAAAACGTTAAGAATTGATTAGCAATGATCAGGAATGCTCTATGAAGTTGGAAGGGACAACTTAGGCCTTTTGGGACGACTAGGGTTGTGAATTCTCGAAGTGTCTTGTTTTTCCACGAATTAAGTGGTATTTATAGGTTACAGTCTTCATTCGTGCGACTGAGCCATGAGTATGGCTCAGTCGTACGACTGAGTCATACGATCCACTCACACGTACGACTGACCCACACGATTGATTCATTCGTACGACTGAGCCATTCTTATGCGTCAATTGTGCGTTTGGCCTAATCACATGGTTCAGTCGTGCGACTGGCCCATTAGCATGGTCCAGTCATGCGACTGGATCATAAGCCTTAGTTAAACACATTCCTGAACCTTTAACGATACAGAACTATGTCTAACAACTATAAACCCATATAACATGTTCATATAAGCATGTAATAAACACTAATATAAATAGGTATGACATTTAATAACCAATAATCATTCAATGAAGAGTTTTCATTACTTATATCAAAATATTACATCAGTGTAATCAAAGTGAAAGTCATTTACATTTAAGCACACTAGAACTAGAACTAGGGACATGTGTACCAACAAACTCCCCCTTGGACCTAGTTCTATCTATTCTTTGGCCTCCTTTGTAAACTATTCATATCTCTTGACTCTCTCTTCCCTTGAAATCCCAACATGAATATCAAGTGCAAAGCATAAGTGTATAACATGTTAAAACTGAAGTGCTTGCATGATATCCTACGTATCAAAAAACAGTGGCCACTTGTACAACGTATATATCAGCTGCTGATAAGTTTGTGAGCCACATTGGGTCGAACACCCTTATTGTCTCCACAGTCCCCTCTATATCCAAAACAATGACGGCTTCTCTAGTACGCCAGGCATAGTACCACCATTTAAAATGGGATGTAAAGTCTTATGGCATCTCCCTCAAAGGTATACCTGACATCGTGCGCAGAGGTCGCCATTTCAAGACAGCTATTGGCTTGCCAGTTATGGGATAACTTCAGACCTTTTGACATACCTCGTCGGTTGTTGAGGTCTGAAGTTAACCCACCCGGTGTAGTACTCTCTTTTCAACGCAGCCTCAAACCAGCCTGACGTCTTCTTAGGGTCGACATATAGCAGTTTTAAGCGTGCCAGCTGGTTGAGCTCAAAACCGGGAAGAGTCTTTAGGTCATATGGAAATCTAAAGTACTTTATACCCCTTTCCCTCTTCACTGCTTAAACACTTAGATCCTCAAAATATGCCCACACTATGATCTTGCCTGACACCTTGAGATGCTTCTTCACTTTGTAGAGCTTGGTGTAGGCACTTGGCTTTGGTGCAGTGCGCTAGGCTCGGATCTCTACGAAACAAGCCGCCCATTCAGCCTTTCTGATATTCACATCGGCATCCGAGGCTTGGGCTTGGCTTGTTGATGTCTCTGCCTCCTTTTCCTTCTGATTTAGCTTCTCCACTGTATCACTGCCAAGAGTACTTCCTAAATCGGGAACCATATTTCCCTCTCGGTCAGTGTACTCTGGATAATGTTGGGCTGTGATGTCCTCGATCTCTATTTCATCCACGTCGTTCAGCTCATCATCACTAGCCACATCAAAGGTTGGAGCATCCTTGACGATCTCATCCAGGTTCAGCCGGAACATCTTAGCAAGTTGCTCATCAGTAAGGTCTTGAATTATTTCTCCTTCTTCAGGAGTATAACTCATAGACCTCCTGACAATCCCTTGCAAATCAAGTATCATAGTTAATTGAGACTTGATTTGCTGTAGGGAGCAACATCAAATTCATCTTGCTGAGATGTTTGATCTGCTTGAATTAAACATGAAAACACATCAATAGTTAGTAAGTAATCAAGATAATCAAACATTGAATAACAATATATAAACATTAATTACATAATGTTAATACATGATTTCAAGAACAAAATTTTTTTATAAACATAGACATCTAAGCTTTACTTTTGTCTTGAATCATGCAGGGTCTTCTGCATCGGGGAAGAGGGTGGGGCAGAAGATGATGCTCCTTGGTCTTGTCTTTTCTTCATTCTTCGCTCTTGACCCGGAGCAGAGGCAGATGCTGCTGCATCGCCTTCTTCTTCATCATCATCATCCTGCCTCCCTCTTGCTTCTCTATCACCACTCACATCATCATCATCACTATCATCATCTCCACCATCATCATCATTATCATCTCCTTCTCCAATCTTAAGAGGCTCATCCTTAGATACTTTAAGTTTGAGCATGATCTTCTTATTTGCAGCCTCCAACTCCTCCAACTTCTTAGTTGATTCCTCCTTATGCTCTTGGAGTTGGACAATCTGCTGGGCTTGCTGTGAGATCTGCTGAGCTTGGGTAGCATTAAGCTCCACAATCTGACATATCTGTGCAGTCTTCTCCTCATCAGCAGCCAACAGCTTCAGCACCATTCGGTTTAGTGCTGCTAGCTGTTCCTCTTCCCCAATGGAGGGTAGAGTAGATCCGGTTAGGAATATGGTGTGAGATGAGGGACCGGCTTGGTGGCTGGTGGTGGTAGTAGTGGCTGTGGTGAATATAGGTGGTGGTGAATGAATGGGTGGAGAAGTGTGGGCTGTAGCAGTGGAATGTGGAGGTGTGGTAGTAGTAGTGGGTGGTGTAGTGGTTGTGGGTGGTGTAGTGGTAGAGGTGGTGGCTGTCGTGGTAGAGGTGGTGGTACGTAGTGTAAATTTTGGCCTCTTCCCCTTCTTCCCATAGGGCTGAGCCATCCTCTTCTTCCAAGTCCCCTTTGACCCGGAGGCTCCCCCTTGGCTGCTGGGTTCGTCTAGGGCGTATGATGGATCAGTATCAGCCTCCCCAGACTCACCCTAGCGTCCACCTACCGCCCTAACGCCTCTCTTAGTGGCCACGACCCGGCTTCCCACCGTTCGTACCAGAGGCTCTTCGTCTGACTCCTCCTCCTCATCAGGCTGAAACTCCTAATGGAATCCAGCAGTCTCTGTACCTCCTTCGGTAGATGGTGGAGATGTAATATCAGCAGCAGTGGCCCTAGTTTGAGAGGGGCCAGTATCTCCACCATCACCACTATCATCGTCGTCCGAGTCATCACCCGGGAGTACAAGCTGCTCTATGTCTAAATCGCTATCATCGTGGCGCCACTTTCGCCTAGCTGGCACCACATACTCCTACTGGGCCAGATGCCCAAACAATCTCCTTATCGGGGGCTTCACCTGCTTGCCCTGGTACACCTTCATCTGTCCAAGGGTGGTATCATCCATCACCTCTAGGACCACAGCGTCCTCCTTCTCCTTGGGTAGCGAAGGGAGCTTCTGATCTATAATCATCTGCATAAAGCACGGGTACATGCAGACGCTCTCTTTGCCCTTTGCCTCAATGTTCTCTGTCAGATAGGTGTAGATCATCCTAGAGAAGCTGAATGGGTGATTCAGCACCAACGCCACGTAGGCGTTCTGCATCTGATATGATAACTCGTCGAAGCCTCCCTTCTGTGAGGCGATGCATCTCAACAGTACGTGGGCTAAATACTTGAATTGGGGGCATAGTTTGCTCTTGTTGAGCACACCTACGTTGATGTCCCCCGAGTACTTAGCCCTCAGAAAGCATCCTCGAACAGTAAGTGGATGCAGTCGTGTAGGGAAATCGGCATCATCGCCGAACTCTAAAACGGTCCTGAGATCCTCCTCTGTGATCTCTATAGCCTCCCTAAAGATGGAACTCCTGATACGATGGGGCTCAGAAGACCCGTCAACCACAGCGCTTTCCCAGAAAGCCTGCTGAACTGATCTGTACGGAGTGCACGGTGTCGAGATCGCACGGAAGATCCTCGATCTCCGTAGAAAAGTGATAATGCTGGAGAACTCAGCTGCATTGCATGACGACAGATAAAGATGAGCACAAATATTATTTTTTGTGCTCACCGTCCAACGACTCGCCATCAGTGACACAAAGGAAATAAACGTTAGTAAGTGTCAATGAGTAATAGTTTGATTCAATGAACTTGAAAACTTTTGTTCAGTCGTGTGAATGAACTGTGCGACTGAGATCTAGTCATGTGAATAGACTGTGCGACTGAGATCTAGTCGTGCGAATGAGCTCATACGTACGACTGAGTCATGCGACT
>BJCO01737162.1:0-11850 GCA_018326465.1 Flaveria floridana
ATGTAAGGCCCAGGTGAGCATGATGGCTGCTGGTTATAGATCAGGTACATCTGGGGATGTGGAGTTCTTGCACTTTCAGCAACACCTAGAGCATAGCTGACAGGAGGGGTTGAGCTTCCATTCATCTTCCGTTTGTTCAGATTCTCCATCTCCATACGGTATCCATCAAGGAATCCATACAATTCAGTCATAGAGAGTGTTCCAAGGTTTTTAGATCTCCTGATAGAAAAACAATAGAAAGTCCATTCATGAGGAAGAGCACTCATGAATTTTCTTACTATGTCTCTCTTTTCAAGAGTCACACTCATGGGCTGCAGAGATGCTATCAGATCCATGTATCTGAAGTATTATTGGCTCAAGGTTTCACCATCAATGTAGGCGAGTTCTCAAACTATTGCTTCAGAGCATCCTTCTTGGATTGTTTAGATTCTGAGGAACCAGATTACATCAATTTCAAAGCATCAAAGAGTTCCTTGGCTGTTATGCAATGCTCAAAGCCTGCCATAATAGAGTTTGGTATCGTAGTAAGCAAGACAGTCATAGCTTTGCTATCAATGTCCATCTTCTTGTAGTCTTCATCAGAGTAATCTCCAACTTCCTTTTCAATCATGGCACCATCTCCAGTTGATGAGGCCACTTTTGGTATGTATGGTCCATGAGTAACAGACTTCCACATACGGTAGTCTTGATACTTGATGAAGCCTTCAATGTGTTGACACCAGCACCTGAAGTTATCAGGAGTGATAATAGGAGCTTTGGACATGGTTTGCATAATGTGTGCTTGCAGGATTGTAGTAATAATCTTTGGCTATGTGGTTGTGCGGACCACACATTATGCATTCAATGTTACTCTTCATAGGGTGTGATTATTGTTGTTTCTTGCATTTCTCAACAGTCTTCCCTTTCAGTTTCTGATCCTTCAGTTAGATAGGAGTGTTGGTACTACACTCTTTTCCTGGATCTGATTTCCTAACCACTTGAAATCCAGCTGAAATAAATACACCCTTTTGCTTTAGGTCTGTCTTTAGCTTTGACTCAGCTACATTCTTGGTAGTTTTCTTCGCTGCGTTGGCTTTGTTTCTTTTGGCTTCGATGGTCAGAGGTTGTACATTATGGGTGAGAATGGATTTTTCTATCTGATTCGTCCCTGTAATGGTCTCTATCTTTGTATCACTCTTCTTCTCATAAGATAGAGGGTCAGTAGATGGAAGCTCTTGCTTTTTAGTACTACATCTGGATTGTCTGATAGACTCATAAGAATATGATAGAGCAATTTTATTGGTTCCCAACCCACCTTTGTTTTGATAACATATCTTTGAGTGGGAGGATGATGCAAGATTGGTTTCGAAGTTATGCTCTTCAATAGCATACTTCTTTGCTTTAGCCTCAGCTATGACTAGTCAACTTCTTGAGCAATAGCAGCAGTTTGTTGTTTAGTTGAAGCAGCTTTATGTGTGGTAGGATGTGTAAAGGCTTGAGTGGCTCCAGGGTTGGATTTTGGAGCTTTGCATTCCCTGGCAAAGTGACTAAGTTGATTACAGTTATAACACTTGGCATGGTTTTGTCAAACCCGAATTTTTTGTTGGTTGGGTTGTGAGGGAACTACCTTCCAGTTCTTGTAAGGAACCTCTTTGCTCTATAAGTCAGTAGAGCCATTTGTTGGACGATGTCCATGTACTTAACATCATCTAGGCTGAAGCATTCTAGATTATCAAAGCAGAACTGAAAGTCACTAAAATGTTCATTTCCTGAAACAGAGGTACAACTATCCAAGAAGGGACTTGATTAAGC
Organism: Flaveria floridana; assembly: GCA_018326465.1. Classification (NCBI taxonomy): domain Eukaryota; kingdom Viridiplantae; phylum Streptophyta; class Magnoliopsida; order Asterales; family Asteraceae; genus Flaveria; species Flaveria floridana. The sequence goes on from BJCO01737162.1 coordinate 1,792, forward strand.
CTGTTGAGACCTTGGTGTCTCAGGAAAAGTGATATATGGCCCAGAAGAACATGGTTGTTGCTTGGAGTAATTCAAGTACTATTTGGACTAGGGATTTCTTGATCCTTCACCAACAACTACAGCATTGCTAGTGGAAGGACCAGAGATTTTGTTCATCTGGTGGCCTTTCTGAGTTTCCATCTCCACATAGTATCCATTAAGAATGCTGAATAGTTCAGTCATTATAAGAGTGTTCAAATTCTCTGTTCTCTTGATAGAGACAGTAGAAATTCCACTCTTGAGGGAGTGCACTCATGAACTTCCTTGATAGAACTCTTTTCTCAAGAGATACTCCAACTGACTAAAGTGATGAGATAAAATCCATATACCTAAAATATTCCTAGCTCAGAGTTTCTCCAGTAATACAAGTGAAGTTTTCGAACTGAAGCTTCATGGAATCTTTCTTTGAGTCATTAGAACCAGAGTACATCAAAGTCAAAGCATCAAAGAGCTATTTGGCTGTTGTGCAATGCTCAAAGCCTACCATGATTGAGTTTGGTATCACTGTAAGCAGTATAGTCACGGCTTTGCTATCGATGTCCGTCTTCTTATGGTCTTCATCTGAGTAATCTTCAACAGCTTTCTCTATCATGGCACCTTTACCTGCCGGTGATGCCACCATTTGTGTGCAAGGACCATTAGTGATAGATCTCCACATTTGGCTATCTTGATACTTAATAAAGCATTCAATCCGCATACGCCATGATCTGAAGTTTTCAGGGGTGATGATAGGAGCTTTAGTCATCGTTCCCATTTCAAATTCTGGTGATTTCTAGTTCATGGCCATTTTTAAGTGAGGTGAGTGTGTGAGTGGAAAGTCAAGATGATTTGGGATGGTAAGATCTCACAATCAAGAGCCTGGAAGCTCTAAAACCAATTGCAGGATCGATACGGGTCACTCAACACAAGTGTTCTCTTTTAAACTCACTAAGTTACACTCAAATGATGAAGCAAAATCCTCTAACAGTTGATAATAATATATTAATTAAGCAAGACACAAGAAATGGTTTTTCAAGATACTTCTATATATTAATTCTCAACTCAAAGTTTTCAAGACTCTTACAAGCATCCTCTTATGAGCTTACAATGAGAACTATAGATACTACTATCTACAGCCGGTTATACAAAAGATTACCAGCTGAAAACTTACTTACTAAACAAATACTACATTGTTAGTAGTAAGGTATCTAGAATAAAATACTATCCTAGATAAGGTAGTCATGACATGTCCATGAGTTACCTTTTTGTTTACCAACTAAAGTGAGTAACTGTACTAACTGATAAGGAATGAACTGTAAACTAAAGCATGCTCAACTACATGGGCATGGGAAAATGCTATGCAGTATGTTAGAGGTTGCAGCGGCTTGTCAGGCGAACAATGCTAATATCCACTGGTTCATAGTATATTCTTCCGAATGTTAACTGGCTTCGGAAGAACTATACTTCGGAAGAGTCTGCTTCTTCCGAGACTCGTGCTGGTCTTCAAGGCTTTATGCTTTGGAAGTCATTGTCTTGAAATCTTCCAAGTGTTGATCTTCGGAAGAGAGAGGACTATATTTTTGGAAGGCATGATTCCTCTTTGGAAGCTCTTTTATCTTTGATCTTCGGAAGTGCAGCTTTTGTCTTCGGAAGTCTTTCACAGTTGCACCAAAATTGTTCTAAGTGTGGTTTTTGTTGTACTAGCCTCATATATCCCAACAATACCAATCCTTTTAAATATCTTAAATGATCTGGCATATCTCTAATTGAGTTTACCATATTTCCTAAAATGTATCACGCCTTACAAGGGGACACCTTCAGTAGCACTTTGTCACCTACTTGTAATTCCAAGGCTTTTCTTCTTTTGTCGGCATAACTTTTCTGTCGGTACTAGGCTGCCACCATACAATTACAAATATGAACAATTTTTTTAGTGTTTTCATAAATGAGCTCTGGACCCTATGATTTGGCCATCACCAACTTCCGCCCAGCAAAAAGACGATCTATATTTTTGACAATAGAGTGCTTTAAAAAGAGCTACTTTAATACTCATGTGAGAGTTGTTATTGTAGGAAAACTCGACTAAAAATAGACGTGTCTCTCCTATTTCCAAAATCGATTATGCATGCTCTAAGCATATCTTTAAAAGTTTAGATTGTGCATTTCGTTTGATGATCGGTCTTTGGCAGTGCTCAAATCTAGCCGAGTGCCTAAGTATTTTTGAAAGATTGCCAAGAATAAGAAGTGAATCGCATGTCGCGATCAGAGATGATTGAAAGCGGCATATCGTGATGGGAGACAATTTCCTTTAGATAAATTTGTGTCATTATACATCTTAAAATTTTCATAAATGGCCAACAACTACAGCAATTTGTCAAATGGTCCACTATAACCCGGATGGTGTTGTATCCACTTTGAGATCGAGGTAGTTTGGTGATGAAATTCATAAAAATATTTTCCCATTTCCATATAGGGATATCTACTTCTTGAAGTAACCCTAATGGTTTTTGATATTTCATTTTGACTTTTGAACAGGTTAGGCATTTTGACACATAGGTGGCAATATAAGCGTTCATGTTAGGCCACAAGTAAAGAACTTTTAAATCTTGGTACATTTTATCAGATCCCAAGTGTACTGAGTACCATGACTTGCATGCCTCATCCATCATTAGTTCCCTGAGATTATAGAAAATAGGGACCCATATCCATTCTTCATATAAATGAGGGACGTCTGACATTTCCTCAAATAGTTTATTCACACTTCTTAGAGATTATGACCTAATGTTTTATTCCTTCATAGCTTCTAGTTGAGCATTCCTGATTTAGGATGGTAGATCTAAGTTTATACTAAGCTGTAAGGCAGAAACATGATGAGGTTTGAGGGTTTCCTTTCATCAAAGAGCATCAACCACCACATTAGTTTTTCCTGGATAATATTTGATAGCGCATTCATAGTCGTTTAACAATTCAAGCCATCTTCGCTAATGCATATTCAGTTCATTCTACTCATATATATGCTTATGGCTTTTGTGATCAGTGTTAATTGTACACTTGGTACCATATAAGTAGTGCCTCTAGATTTTAAGCATGAATACCATGTCTCCAACTCCAAGTAGTGAGTCGTGTAATTCTTTTCATGCTTTTTGATTTGTGAGGATGTGTATGATATCACCTTCTCGTGTTGCTTCAACACACAACTAAGACCTTGGATTAAACGCATCACACTATATCATATAATCCTTTAATTATTCTGGCATAGATAGAATTTGTGCGCTGCATAGTTTCTCTCCAAGTTTCTAGAAAGCTTTTTCTTCACTCATGCCCTGGTTGTAGATCGTACCTTTATGCATTAAAGCGGTAAGTGGCTGAGCTATCTTTGAGAATCCCTCAATGAAGAGGTGCTTATAACCAACCAATGTCAAAAATTAGCACCTCAGTTGGCGTTAATGGTGCAGGCAAATTCTTAATAGCCTTAATTTTTGATGGATCAACATGAATCCTATTATCCTAACCACATGCCCTAGAAATTGTACCTCTCAGACTAGAAATCGCACTTGGAAAATTTTGTATACAATTGGTCCCTTTTTAGAAGTTCAAGGATAAGATGTAAGTGTTCCTCCTATTCCTCACTGCTCTTAGAGTAAATTAGGATATCACTAATGAAAATAACCATGAACTTATCCAGATACGGCTTATAGACGTGAGTCATGAGATTTTTGAAGATTGTCGGATCATTGGTTAAACCAAATGGCATAACCGCAATTTCCAAATGACCATACCGATTACAGAAAGCTCAATTGGATATTGTAACATCTTGTATTTTTGGTTAATTAAAAGTTAACGTCGTTATAATTCTTGTAAGGACCATTGTTGCCTAATATGAAACTCATGGGTTACCTTTGCATATGGCTTTAATTTGTCTTCAACTTGAAAGCTTATAATGATAATTATTATATAATAGATAATAATATAATAACAATAATAATAATAATAATAATAATAATAATAATAATATTAGTAATAATAATAATAATACTAATAATAATACTAGTAGTAATAATAATAATAATAATAATAGATTGTAAAATTTAAAAGTCAAATTATATAAAATTCAAAGTTGAAGGGGTCTTTTTGTTAATTAGGAAACTGCAAACATTTAAGTTTGGACATAAAATAATAAAGGAAAGAAAGTACAGGGACCAATTGTGTAAACATTTGAAACCCAAACCTCTCCCCCTATTCAAACTCGTTTTTCCGGCCATCTCTCCTGCCAAGTTCCGGCCAAGCTCCGGCGAGGCCCAAACTAACTTAAATCGTTCGATTACCGACCTTAAACCTTTCTAAATCGTTTTGTGAATGTGTTTCGAACTTAAACACACATTTTAATTGTGTTTAATCATCGGTTACTAGTCTAATCGATTACATAACCGGTCCATATTAAATTCTCTAGCCGTTTGGGCATTTACACATCTTAATAGACCAATTAAACTAACCTAAACAATCATCTAACAAATCTTAATCATTTGCAACTCTCAATTTCTCCTGAAACAAACACGAACATAGGCATCGATTAGCATCTTTCGTCGCGAACCATAGCTAGTCGAACCCCACCTTTTCCATAATCTCACCCACAATTAACAGAGGGCTTTTATTCATTGAGTTCATTAGAAGCTACCTGCACAACAAATTTGATTATCATCGTCATTTGAGTATCGAATCAGTGCTAAGAAGTCGCGACCTGTTTCCCCTACCTGTTCATCATCGAATCCATCTCCAACCGGGTAATTAAACATGGTTATACACTCGATTTCATATGGGGAACAAAAGCACTATGTTTGCTTTCATTATCAACAACAAATTTAGGTTGATTTGGATCCACCCGAAACTAGGGTTCATAGGAAATTGGGGGGGTTTTTTGTTTATGTTTTTAAACTTTTGAAACCAGGATATACCACGGCTGAGGCCTTGGCTCACTGGTTAAGACTGTTAGGATCAAGTATTGAACGAAATACTAACTGATAAACGCGTATACCGAATCAAATAGTGCGGAATCCTATTTGATTGGCGATCCAATCAGTGAGAACGCACGTAGAATCAATTGTAGATTGAATCTAAATGTTAAGAACGATTGATAATCGATCTAGTGCAATCTATGAACTTGGAACATGTTCTTAGAGGTCTCTGGACGGCTAGGGTACGTATCTATTCGAAGTGTTTGGTTTTTCTACGATTTAAGTGGTATTTATAGGTTAGTGTTTCTCATTCGGGCAACTGAACCACAAGTATGGTTCAGTCGTGCGATTGAGCCATGCGGTTGATCCATTCGCACGACTGAGTGTTCAGTCGTGCGACTGAGCCAATCTCATATTACAATTATACGACTGATCCAGTCTCCTGGTTCAGTCGTGCGACTGAGTCATTCGCATGAAGTTGTTCATACGTATGGTCCATTAGCATGGGCCATTCGCATGAGAACTTCACATTACTAAGTTTGAATATATTTCTAAAAAATTACATTACTAAGATTAATTCAAATAACCACAAACCTATATAGTTAGTCCACTAAGCGTTAAACTACTAATTAATGAAATAATAAACATTATAAGTACAGCCACACATTGTATTTCATTAAGTACCCATTCAATTACATATATTCATTCAATCAAGAGTCTTTCATTACAAATATCAAATGATTACATCAGTATAACAAAATGAAAGTCATTTACATTTAAGCACAATAGAACTAGAACTAGGGACATGTGTACCAACAAACTCCCCCTTAGACCTAGTTCTACCTATTCTTTGACTTCCTTTGAAAACTCTTTGTATCTCTTGACTCTTTCTTCTCTTGAAACCCCAGCATGAATATCGAGTGCAAAGCATAAATGTATAACATGTTGAAACTGAAGTGCTTGCACGATATCCTGCGTATCAAAAAATAGTGGTCACTTGTACAATGTATAAACATCAGCTGCAGACAAGTTTGTGAGCCACATTGGGTCAAACACCCTTATTGTCTCCACCGTCCCCTCCCGATCCAAAACTATCACGGCCTCTCCAGTGCGCCAGTCATAATACCACCATTTGAAATAGGGTGTAAAGTCTTGTGGCATCTCCCTCAAAGGTATACGTGACATTGTACGTGGAGGTTGCCATTTCAAGACAACTGTCGGCCTTCCAGTAGTGGGATTAACTTCAGATCTTTTGATATACCTCGTTGGTTATTGAGGTCTGAAGTTAACCCACCTAGTGCGATACTCTCGTTTCAATGCAGCCTCGAACCAGCCGGACATCTTCTTCGGTTTGGCATATAGTAGTTTTAGATGTGCCAGCTGGTTGAGCTCAAACCCAGGAAGAGTCTTTAGATCATGTGAAAATCTAAAGTACTATATTCCCCTCTCTCTCTTCACAGCATACACACTTAGCTCCTCAAAGTATGCCCACGCTATTATCTTCCCTAACACCTTGAGATGCTTCTTCACTTTATAAAGCTTGGTGTAGGTACTTGACTTTGGTACAACACGCTAGGCTCGGATCTCTACAAAACAAGCCGCCCATTCAGCCTTTCTGATGTCCATATCGGCGTCCGAGGCTTGGGCTTGGCTTGTTGATGTTCCTGCTTCCTTTTCCATTTGATTCAGCTTCTCAACTGTATCACTGCCGAGAGTACTTCCCAAATTGGGAACCACATTTCCCTCTCGGTCAGTGTACTCTGGATAATGTTGGGCTGTGACGTCCTCAATCTCTATTTCGTCAACGTCGTTAAGCTCATCGTCACTCGCCACATCAAAGGTTGGAGCGTCCTTCACAATCTCATCTGGGTTTAACCGGAATATCTCAGCAAGTAGCTCGTCAGTAAGATCATGAATTATTTCTCCTTCTTCAGGAGTATAACTCACGGACCTCCTGACGATCCCTTGCAAATCTAGTATCATTGTTAATTGACACTTGATTTGCTGTAGGGGAGCAACATCAAATTCGTCTTGCTGAGATGTTTGATCTGCTTGATTTAAACATGAAAACACATCAATAGTTAGTAAGTAATCAAGACAATCAAACATTGAATCACAATATATAAACATTAATTACATAAAATTAATACATGATTTCAAGTACAAAAGTTTTATAAACATAGATATCTAAGCTTTACTTTTGTCCTTGATCATGTCTGGAGCTTCTTTAGTCGGAGAAGGGGGTGGTGCAGAGGATGAGGCTCTCTGGTCTTGATACTTTTTGCTCCGCCTCTTACTTTCTTCTTGGGCACCCGAAGCAGATGGATCCCCTTCTTCTTCATCATCTCCTCCATCTGCATCATCACCTCCCTCTGTATCTTCACCTTCATCATCACCATCATCATCCTCATCATCACTATCATCATCATCACCATCATCACCATCTCCCTCTCCAATCTTCAGAGGCTCCTTCTTTGACCTTTAAGCCTCAGCATGATGGTCTTTTTAGTAGCCTCTAACTCCTCTATCATTTTGGCTAAGTGGACATGTTGCTCCTGGAGTTGGGACATCTCTGAGCTCCGTGCAACAATCTGCTGTGACTGCTGCTCAATCAGCTGAGCCTGCTGAGATATCTACTGAGATTATGCAGCAGTAAGCTCTACTAGCTGATGAATCTGGACAGTCTTCTTGTCATCAGTTGCTAACAGCCTCAGCACCATACGGTTCAGTGCTGAGAGTTGTTCCTCTACCCCACTGGGAGGTAGAGGAGATCTAGATGTAAAGGAGGGGAAAGATGATGGTCCTGCTGGGTGGCTAGTGGTGGTGGTGATAGTAGTAGTGAAGATTGGGGGTGGTATAGATGAATGTGGTGGTGGATGAGTGAAGATTAGGGGTGGTATAGATGAAGGTGGTGGTGGAGTGGGTGGGGTAATGGTGTGCGAGGTGGTAGAGGTGGTGGTTGGTGGTGTAGTAGAAGTAATGGTGGTAGTGGTGGATGGTGTGGCTGAGGTAGTGGCTGTGGTAGTGGATGATGTCAGAGTGAACCTCAACCTCTTCCCCTTCGTGCCGTAGGGGTGTGCCATTCTCTTTTTCCTTGAACCTCTAGGCACAGAGGCTTTCCCTTGGTTGTTGGGCGGGTCCGGGGCATATGTTGGATCTGTATCAGCAGTAGCATCCCCGGACTCCCCTGGGCGTCCACCAACCGCCCTCAAGCCTGTCTCTGTGGCAACCAGCCGACTGCCCACCGTCCTCATGAGAGGCTCCTCATCACTGTCTTCTTCCTCATCGGGAGGACAGAAGTCTTGGTGAAAGCTGGCTGTAGTGGCATCTGGGTGTATAGGGGGTGAATGAGTAACCTGTGTAGTGGGGCCCCTCGAAGAAGCAGGCCCAGAGTCTCCGCCCGTATCACCATAATCATCGGAGTCGTCAGATGGAAGTGCAATTTGCTCAACATCTGAGTCACTCTCCTCGTGGCGCCACTTTCACCTCCCTTGCGCCACATAATCAGCTTGGGCTAGATGCCCGAAGAGTCTCTTCACAGGGGGTTTGACCTGTTTTCCCCGGTAGACCCTCATACGACCCAGTGTCGTATCATCCATGATTTCTAATGACACAACGTCGTGGCTCTCCCTGGGCAGTGTCGGCAGCTATCAAAGATCATCTGGAGAAACCTAGGGTACATGCAGAAACCCTCTTTGCCCTTAGCCTCCAGATTCTCTATCAAGTAAGAGAATATCATGTTCGAGAAGCTGAAAGGGTGGTTCAATACCAGAGCCACATAGGCATTTTGAATCTGGTCTTAAAGATCATCAAACCCTCCCCTTCGTGAAGCCAAGCACTTAAGGATGACATGTTCTAAGTACTTGTACCGGGGACACAGGTTGCTCTTGTTGAGCACACCTGCGTTGATATCACCAGCGTACTTCATCCTTAAGAAGCACCCTCTAACCGTCAGTGGGTGAAGTCTGGTAGGGTGGTCTGCATCGTCACCCAAACCAAGTACCCGTCAGATATCCTCAGCTGTAATCTCTATGTCCATACCAAAAATGGAACTCCTGATGTTATATGGCTCGTGTGAGCAGTCAACCAATGCCCCCTCCCAGAAGGCCTGCTAAATAGACCTATAGGGAGTGCATGGTGTCAAAATAGCCATGTAGATCCTGGATCGCTTGAGAAAACCAATGATCCCCGCAAACTCGACACCATTTCGAGTCATAGAATCTAAATGAGCTCTGATACCAATTGTGAAGTCGCTGGATCGGTATACATCCGAGCGTGTTCTTGACGGAAGGATAAACAACCAAAACCAAAAGTCAAATGTATAACACGAACTATCAAAAATTGGTTTCATTGATAAAACCTAACGATTACAAGCTCGTTACAACATAAGAATCAAGACTCTTGGCAAGGGAGATCAAGCATAATCTCCCCTCTCATCCGGCAGCCCTAGGCTCCGGGCAGACTCCCTCTCGAATCCCTTTTCTTTACTGAAAGCCTCCATCCATTGATTCTTGAACTCGGTTTTGTTGTTTGAGCAGACTTGTCTGACCTTCAGCTTGTAGAGAGACTCCAGTGTAGTTACTAACTCTTTTAATGACTCAAACCTTTCTAATTTTGATTTTAGAAACATCACCCAAGAGAATCTTGAGTAGTCATCTATAACTACATAGCAGTACAAGTCGCCTGCGATGCTTCGTGTACTAACTGGACCAAACAAATCCATGTGAAGAAGTTCAAGAGGAAGTTCGATGGAGTGAACTTTCTTTTCCTTATGAGACTTCTTCATCTGTTTGCCTTTCTTGCACGCCACACAGAAATCCGGGAGTTGGAAGTTTTTAACGTTAACTCCTCTCACTAGATCATTCTGGATCAAGTGATTCATCTTTCGTGGATTAATGTGTCCCATTCTCCGATGCAAGGAGATGGAGTCCTTCTTAGTAGCCTTTGACAAGAAGCACTGAACTTGATGATCCGATGTGGAGGCCTTTTATAGATCCAAGACATAAAGATCATTATATCTTGAGGCAGACATTAAGACTTGGTCCTCCAGGATGACATAGTCCTTTTTCAGGACATAGCACTTCTTGTT